>PVKP010017680.1:0-45614 GCA_004027715.1 Plecturocebus donacophilus | reverse complement strand
CAAACAATACAAAAAGAGGGAATCCTTCCCAAATCATTTTATGAGACCAACATCATCCTGATACCAAAACCTGGCAGAGACTCAACAAAAAAAGGAAACTTCAGGCCAATATCCATGATGAAAATCAATGCAAAAAATCTTCAATAAAATACTGGCAAATCGATTGCAACAGCACATCAAAAACAACACCAACAAGTAGGCTTCATCCCAGGGATGCAAGGCTGGTTCACCATATGCAAGTCTATAAATGTAAGCCACCACATAAACAGAACCAAAGACAAAACCACATGATTATCTGAATAGATGCAGAGAAGGCCTTCAATAACATTCAATGGCCCCTTATGCTAAAAACTCTTAATAAACTAGGTATCAAAGGAACATATCTCAAAATAGTAAAAGCTATTTATGACAAACCAATGACCAATATCATACTGAATGGGCAAAAACCAAAAGCATTCCCTTTGAAATCCAGCACTAGACAAGGAAGCCCTCTCTCACCACTCCTATTCAATATAGTATTGGAAGTTCTAGCCAGAGCAATCAGGCAAGAAAGAGAAATAAAGGGTATTCAATTAGAAAAGGAGGAAGTCAAATTGTCTCTATTTGCAGATGACATGATTGTGTATTTAGAAGACCTATCATCTCAGCCCAAAATCTCCTTAAACTGATAAGCAATTTCAGCAAATTCTCAGAATACAAAATCAATGTGCAGAAATCACAAGCATTTCTATACACCAATAACAGACTAACAGAGAGCCAAATCATGAGCAAACTCCTATTCACAATTGCTACAAAGAGAATAAAATACCTAGGAATACAACTAACAAAGGATGTAAAGGACCTCTTCAAGGAGAACTACAAACCACTGCTCAACAAATTAAGAGAGGACATAAACAGATGGAGAAATATTCCATGCTCATGGTTAGGAAGAATCAATATCCTGAAAATGGCCATACTGCCCAAGGTAATTTATAGATTCAATGCTATCCCCATCAAGCTACCAATGACCTTCTTCACAGAACTGGAAAAAAAAAACACCTTAAACTTCATATGGAACCAAAAGAGAGCCTGCATAGCCAAGACAATTCTAAGCAAAAGGAACAAAGCCAAGGTATCACGTTATCTGATTTCAAACTATACTACAAGGCTACAGTAATCAAAACAGCATGGTACTGGTACCAAAACAGAGATATAGACCAATGGAACAGAACAGAAGCCACAGAGGCAATGCCACACATCTACAATCATCTGATCTTTGACAAACCTGACAAAAACAAGCAATGGGGAAAGGATTCCCTGTTTAATAAGTGGTGTTGGGAAAACTGGCTAGCAGTGTGCAGAAAGCCGAAACTGGACCTCTTCCTGACACTTTACACTAAAATTAACTCCAGATGGATTAAAGATTTAAACATAAGACCTAAAACCCTAAAAACTCTATAAGAAAACCTAAGCAAAACCATTCAGGACATAGGCATAGGCAAGGACTTCATGACTAAAACACCAAAAGTATTGGAAACAAAAGCCAAAATAGACAAATGGGACCTAATTAAACTCTAGAGTTTTTGTACAGCCAAAGGAACAATGATTAGAGTGAACCAGAAACCAACAGAATGAGAAAAAAATTTTGCAATCTACCCATCTGACAAAGGACTAATTTCCAGAATCTACAAAGAACTAAAACAGATTAACAAGAAAAAACAAACAAACCTATCCAAAAATGGGCAAAGGATATGAACATTTTTCAAAAGAAGACATATATGAGGCCAACAAACATATGAAAAAATGCTCATCATCACTGATTATTAGAGAAATGCATATCAAAACCACATTGAGATATCACCTCATGCCAGTTAGAATGGCGATCATTAAAAAATCTGGAGACAACAGATGCTGGAGAGGATGTGGAGAAAAAGGAACACTTTTACACTGTTGGTGGGAGTGTAAACTAGTTCAACCATTGTGGAAGACAGTGTGGCGCTTCCTCAAGGACCTAGAAATAGAAATTCCATTTGACCCAGCAATCCCATTACTGAGTATATACCCAAAGGATTATAAATCATTCTGTTATAAAGACACATGCACACATATGTTCATAGTGGCACTGTTTACAATAGCAAAGACCTGGAACAAACCCAAATGCCCATTGATGGTAGACTGTAAAAGGAAAATGTGGCACATATACACCATGGAATACTATGCAGCCATAAAAAATGATGAGTATGTGTCCTTTGTAGGGACATAGATGAATCTGGAAACCATCATTCTCAACAAACTGACGCAAGAACAGAAAATCAAACACCATATGTTCTCACTCATAGGTGGATGTTGAGCAGCGAGAACACAGGGACAAAGGGAGGGGAGCATCACACACTAGGGTCTGTTGTGGGGGGCAAGGGAGGGACAGTGAGAGGGTGGGGAAGTCAGGGAGGGATAACATGGGGAGAAATGCCAGATGTAGGTGATGGGGGGATGGAGGCAGCAAACCACATTGCCATGTATGTACCTATGCAACAATCCTGCATAATCTGCACATGTACCCTAGAACCTAAAGTACAATAAAAAAAAGAGTAACAACCACACACACACACACACACACACACACACACACACACACACACACACAATAGCAAAGACTACTGTCTAAAGGCACTGTTCCAACCTGTCTTAATCTGTTTAATGTTACTATATAGGAATATAACAGGTTGACTAATTTATCAGCAAAAAAGATTTATTTATCTCACAATTCTGAGGGTTGGAAAGTTCAAGATTAGGCATCTCCATCTGTGAGAGCCTCAGGCTATATCCACTCATGGTGGAAGGTGAAGGTGAGTCAATTTTAGCAGAGGTAATATGGCCAGAGAGGAGAAAAGTAGGGATATGAAGGTGCCATGCTCTTTTTAACAAACAGCTCTTGCAAATAAAATGAGAACCAGCTCACTCCCAAGGGAAAGCATTAAACTATTCATTAACCTTTTTTACCCTCAGGATAAAACACCCCGCACTAGGCCCAACATTCAAATTTCAACATGAGATTGGTGAGAAAAAACAAACCATGTCTAAACCATAGCACAAGTACATGCCATGTACTTGCTTGTATTATCCTCACAATATCACCATGAGATATGTATTATTACCATTCCTATTGTACAGTTACAGGAACTGAAGCCTAAGAGAGGCTAAGTAGCTTGTCTAAGCTCACACAGAAAGACACGGTTAGTTTGAACCCCGCCAATATGATTCTGGACTTACATTTTTAACCCCTATAAAATACCAACCTCCCAAGTGAAAGAATTAATATTTGTAAAATTAAGATTGTTAAATATTTTATTTGTATAATGGGGAAGATGATTTGGTATTACCTTGTATGATAAAATAGGGAAATATGCAGACCACAGAGATCCAGCTTAATATAATATAGGGAACCTAACAGATTAGAAAGATACATTCCCAGGGATAGCATAATTATAATTTAGGGTTTAAGGTTGACAATTAGCAATAAAGAAGAGAAGATTGGTCACAAAACTTTTTAAAAAATTGAAAAAATTACCTGAATTTATAGAAAAGCCTTCTTTTATCTAAAATACACAAAGTAAAGCGAATAGCTTTATTGTTTGGTTCACATCTATTCTCATGCAAGGATTGGTGGTCTAAGACAAAATTATGGCTTTTCCATCTCTAATAAACCTCTACATTTTATTTCTATAATAAAAGATATGGGAGTCCAAATATACTTCCTAAATTATGCATTTTCTTTAGCAAACTGACTTAAAGCTCAGCTCTTACAAAGAGTAAAACAAATTTGAGAATAGCAGATAGATTGCTTTTTTCAACAAAGAGAAAACAAATAACACTTTTTATAGATTCATTTATAAATTCATTAAGATTCCTATATTCTTTAAAGATCACCCCTGCAATTTCAATAAGAAGCACAACGCTCTCAGAACAAGCTTTTATCTGTTTAAGTATAACCTTGAAATTCTCAGCAGCTCTCCCATAGTCATACATGGTTGGGACTATCAAAATCTGTTTGTCCCTTAGGTACCTTTATTTGCCAATAACATGATGTATGAGAATCAATGAAATCATGTTACCAATGTGGAGTAGACTCAGAAGTTTCTCACAGATATGAAACAATATCAAATTTAAGTTTTTTCTGGGCCATTTGAGAATAAGTGCTGCTGTTTTTAGTGCACTGAGGTTGAGCAAACTGAAACAGGAATGCAGACATGGTTTTAAGTTCAGATACATTGTCAGTTGTCAGACTCTGGCTAGTCAGCAGAATGCACTAATTCAGCTATTGCTACATTAATAGTATCCTAATATTCAGTTGTTTAATTAGCCATAATATGTAGTTTAATTACTAGAAAACAACTGAATAACACTTTATTCATTAAGCTAACACTGGCTTCTGCAGCAGATAACCCCTCTCTCCTGGGACAGTAGAGTAACGATAGGAGTATTTTCAGTTCATGTCCTAATCCCAGCTGGTGATCCTGGTTGGGTAGCCATCTATGTCGTAATTTAGTGACTGGGAGCTTTTAATATCGTAGTCTCCCCTTCGCTACATCATCACATTTGTTTACACTCAGTTAACGTTTTAGAAAAGAGAGCAAGAATCACTTGAGGAAGGTTTTTAGGTCACACACATCACAATGTGTATGTTTCATAGTTTAGAATTCAATGGTATGACAACTCCAACCTGCAAGAAGGGATAGGAAATGTAGTGAAATTCTGAAGTTGAAAGAAAAGGGAACAGAGTTTGATAAACACAGCCTTCTCAGCAACGAGCATTACGAACAAGAGGTTTATTAAAAAGTTAGGCATATGTATCATAATATATATCTATTTTATACATATATTAATGAAAGTACTTAAATGTATCTGTTCTATATACCTCTCATTTTGACTATCCATCTATCTCAATCAAATATTGACATTAGTCAAGACTTGCTGTTTCTGTATTGACATCCTGGTTATGTTATTCTTAATCTGTGCTGATCTTTGCTCCCCTTTTCAATATCTCACACCTTCCCTCTTATAACTGTCCTTGGTTGTTCTACTTCCAATAGCTGTATGAGTCAGGTAATAGTACCTCATCTCACACTTTAAATTTAAAAAGAGATTTATTGGATCTCGGAATCCAAAAATGTCAGAAACCTAAACCTTGGAAAGGATAAAGATATGGCCGAACCTCAGAAACTTAGCACAGGATTCTAAATCTGCCCGGGCTCTATACCTAACCCATCTTTTCTTCTCTCTGAGTGTCAGATTCATTCTGTCTCTGCAGAAAAGCTGCTCAAATATGTCTGTAAATATTGCTTTTACACCTGAGGAAATCTACCACTGGAGAGAAACTCTTTTTTTGGTTTCAATTAAAAAATTCCACTTGGCTTAGTCATACATCCAACTCTGGATCAATCAGGGGTTTGTGGGAAGGTCATATAGGATAATAGCTGTTCTCATGAGAATGAGATCCTTGTAAAACATGTGCTGCAGTTCCCTGAAGAAATGGGGTGGGAGAAAAAGGTGATGTTTGGGTAGTGGGAAATGATGGTTTTAGAAACAACAAATGGTACTAGGAGGAAAAATAATAAATTTACTTCTGTAGAAACAGATTTTCTCAGCAAAATTCCTAGTTCAGTTATTATACTGCAAACATGTGAAGACCTTACTAGAAACTTACTTTTTATTCTTAGATTATTTGATTTTCTCCTTTCTTTTTTCCTGGATCTTTTAAATCATGATCTATTTCTTTTTTATTTTGTTTTGTTTCCTAAGTTATCCTTTTAGCCTCTTTGAAGCTCCATGCAGTATACATTCTTTCATGGTTCTTCACTGCTGTCTACCAACCTACCTTATTCTTGGTGTTATTATCTGAATTATCTGAAGCTGCATTTTCCCTTTGACCACATAGTCTCTAAAAATATATCCTTGTAGGTGAGCCTATGAACATTTTTGAATGTGACCAAATAGAAAGTATTTTACACATCATGACTTAGTACAGACTCACACATTTATACACATATGTTTATATAATTGAGAAAAGTTTTGTGGAAAATGCTTAACTTTATTGTTTGTAATGAACTCTCATATTTAATAGATTTCATTTGTAGATGCTGATCACAAGCAACTAAATTTGTTTCATAATCATCTCCTCTAGTGGACTCACTCTGGCCATCTAATCTCTTAGCATATAAACTGTGTGGGGTACACTGGCCAATGATATCTACAGGTCCAGTGGCTACCTGCTAAACATGCAGATCTGATATTGCCTAACATGCTCCTATTGAATGTCACAGAGTGTCTATGGCATCATCAATCCTAGAACAACTGGAGCATTCCATCTTCAATAACTGGAATGCCAAATTTCTGGGTTATAGCCTATCCACAAGGGGCTAGTGATTATAGTCAAAATTTTAAGAGTTCTGGAGTGAAGAGCTCTCTGAACCTGAGTTTCCTTATTCATAAAATAGTAGTAAAAATGATGCAGGGTCCTTCCTCAACAGAAACTAGGCATCTATCAAATAAAAATCTCAAATAGTGTATTCTAAACAGCATGGCAACAATTATGAACAAAGTACCACAAAATAGCATGCATGCACCCTACAATCACCCTGTTTGGAGTGGTTACTTTTTTTCTCTACTGTTTTCAAGTAAACCTTCAGTGTAAGTTGCTTTATCAGGGCTTGATAAAATAATAAGATTTTACCAAGGAGAGGGGGCAATGGGTGGTGAGCGTTCTGGACTAAATAAAAGTCAGAACAAATAACGAGTCATAATCTTTTTCACTTTATACACATATCATCTGAGAAACCATCAGAGAGGATAATAACAGTATAATAGTAATAATAGCAATCACATAGGCTACAGTGACAGAATGCCAGACATTCCACCTGCTTTATTTAATTCTCATGACAACTTTTGATATAGGTATAAGTATTATTATCCCTGTCTCACAATGTAGTTAAGGCATGTTAATTTGCCCGAGATCATACAGCTAGAAGTTTTGGAATTAGAATTTAAACCCTGGTCTGTCTCATTCCTTGGTAGGATCTTTTAATCACAGGCCTGTTCACTTTTTCAGCTCACCGCAACTAATCTAAGATCCATCATTTCCAAAGTTGTTGCTACCGTAATCAATGATACATGTGTTTTGATTGCTACATAGAAATGTTTGCAAAGCAGCTCTTTTAGTTGTTAATTATTTTTTCTTCTATAGCTGGATTGTTCAATATGGCAGCCATGGCTACTTAAATTTAAAGTAATTAAAGTAAAATTAAAAATACAGTTTTTTATTTGTACTATCTACATTCCAAGTGTTTAATAGACACACATGTGTTGTGGCTACCATCTTGGACAGGATACACATGTGCGTGCATGCACGTGTGCACACATATTTCCATTGTTATAGAAAGTATTTAGGTGGGTTGCACTGAAGAACGATTTGAAACACAGATATTGAGACCATTAACTATACTCCCTAAGTCAATTTACTATGATTTTATTATACTTTATTCCCTCTCAGCTTCCTTATTTCACTCATGAAAATTAATTTCCTATACCCTGAGAAAATATCAGCTATTATAAATTTATGTTTATATTCTTTGTATTTCAT
The DNA here is from genome assembly GCA_004027715.1 of Plecturocebus donacophilus. NCBI lineage: Eukaryota > Metazoa > Chordata > Mammalia > Primates > Pitheciidae > Plecturocebus > Plecturocebus donacophilus. Next base: position 37,999 of record PVKP010017680.1, on the reverse strand, counting down.
TATTAGAGGTATTATAATCAATAAAAAAGGAAACATAAATCTAATTTCAAAAATTAACAAAATATTTATTTAATTCTGATTGGCCCATTATAGCCCAGTTCCAATAAGTCATCAGAAATGTGGTTAATGTAAATGAAAATCTTGACAGCTTTGGTGAATTTCAGTCATTCAGTCCTTATCTTTCATCAAACTTACACTGAGTGGCAGACAGTTTGGCCCAGGAATTACATAAAAATCAGATCAAGTAATCTTGGATCTCTAGGCATTATTAAAATGTGCACTCCATAGGTTAGCATTTTCATTGGCTCATACTTTGCTATATCCCCATCACCATTTGGCATATAATAAGAACCTCCAAAATACATTTTTAAATGAATGAATGAATGAAACAATGTTTTTTTGTTTTTGTTTTTGTTTTTGTTTTTTTTTTTTTTTTTTTTTTTTTTTTTTTTTTTTTTTTTTTTTTTTTTTTTTTTTTTTTTTTTTTTTTTTTTTTTTTTTTTTTTTTTTACAATTTTTATACATGTGTGTATGTTTTGGCCATTAAGAATGGGGTAAAAGGAGCTGACCAAAATCCTAACTCCATTCCTTTTGCCCACTACCTGTAGACATGGTTTTAAGGTAATTCATTTTTAAGCAAAAAATTTCTCACATAAAAACTTCAAATAAATCTCAAACATGTTACTTAGATTCTGCTTTTCCTAATAGGTTTAAAATGTAAGCTAAATTATAAATTGAAATAGCAAGCCTAAAATTAGATATGAATTCCTCTGTGGTACTGGCCATCACACTTCACATATCTGATTCTGTAGAAGCATTATTGGAATTATGCTGGGGTGAACCCCAGATGTTCAAGCAACGCTCACTTTTCCAGGCAAAATTAAAATAGAAACCCTTCATTCTGGCAGCCAAAATGCTTAAAGTTGGCATGAAGCCTCTCAGAGACTAATGAGAAAGACGAGAATGATAACACTACATTGAGATTCTATTTCATTATTCATCCCCTACTCTCTATGGCGGCTTTACAAACATTAGCTAATGCTCAGAAACATCCCTGGGAGGTAGTTTATCATTGATGTCTTTGTCTTGTACCGCGGAAACTGAGGCACAGGGAAAGATGAAATTATTTGAGCAAGTTCATCTAAAAAGATATCAACTTCAAAAGACTGGAAACCATATTTTTCAAAATTTCAAACTCTTGACAGTCTTTATTAAAGTACTAAATACATACAGAATAAAATATTATAGTAGCCAAACCATTTTTAGGTGAAAAAATCACTGGTGTTATTTTAAAGATCCTTCTAATTTGATAAATACAGCTATGCTGAAAGGAAGAAAAAGATGTTTCTTAATTCCTCTCCCTTTAGAGAAAGTTCAGTGATATAACCTGGGAATTCCACTTCTTGTATAATATCATAGTGAATTTTTGGCATAAAAAATAATGTCTCAAATTTTTTTATAAGATCTTGGCATGCTCTCCAATTCACTGTGTAGCGTTTCAGCATGTTATTAAATAGTATTAAAACATAATTTTAACTATTTAACAATATTCCACAACGTGGTTATATTATAATCTAGAAAGTTGTTTATCCTTTTTGGATATTTAACTATGATAATATTTACTAATTTAAATAATGCTTTGATGACTAACCTTGTATATAAGAATCTTCAACTATCCAGTGATTTGTCATATAGCAGATTCCTAGAACAGAATGAAAAGGCCATGATTCAAAGGGTAGAGAAATTATTAACATTCTTGCAATATTGCTCATTCCCCTCCTAAAAGGTAGTGTCAATTTGCTCATCCATTAACAACACAATGGAGTTTACTTTGAGGCACGTTCTCCAAACCTGAGTATAAATATTTCTCAAACAAATATTCCAAAATTTTAAAGATAAACATTTCTATATCACTAATTGATGTGTGAATGTGTGGATATTTAAGAAATATTTAACACCTCCTTTTATTTTACCTTCAAAAATCCCCACTAAAACAAACCTAAAGCAAATACTGGAATAATTATATACTTTTCTTAAAAGAAATGAACTGTTATTAAACTACTGTACTTATTAATGTTGTGAGATACTTATAATAATTAAATGTTATGAGGATACTTATAATATGGACTTTTACCATTTTTATTATATTTGTAAAATATGTGTGCTATTTATTGACATCTATAAGGCATCTTCAAATACAGAAATTAAATTCCTGGATCTCTTTTGGGTTGTGTCATGGTAATAGAAGGAATATTCACTTGGAGTCCAACGTATCCACCTATGAATTCTGGGTACGTGATTTGGTATACTGTAACATTTTAATCAGATAGTTTAAACTTTTTGTACTTCCAATGTTTAGTTGAATAAATTATAAATTGTTTATGATGGTATTCTTATGAGGTAGATCAAAAGCACTGTTATAAATAAATGGGCATCACTTGAAGAGGTACCAGGAATGTGTGCCACACAGTAGCTTCTCAATAAATATAAGACATTTTCTCTTGTCCTGCATTTATTTAAATTCAGTAAGGCTTTGAGCTCTTTTCCCAGTGGATGTAATAAATTTTTCATTATCCCATCAAGTATCTCTAATCAGTAAATCTTGTTAGCACAATAAACAAATTATTTCTAAGACAGGTTGCTAAAGCATAGACTCCTATGTAGAACCATGGAACATAAAGCCAGCCCTCTGATGCAAGAATTGCACACCTACCTTATCTTTGAGAAAATCATATGCTAACCAGCTAAACCATCCAATTAGAATCACTCCAGTGGATTTAAATTATAATTACTCATTTAATAATTTTCTGACCTAGACTTCTGTATCCATTACTCTAAGACCATTGTTCTTTTGGGGAAACTAATTCAGTAAGAATAAACGAACCAGTTTTTAACTATTTATTATTGATAATATGTTTAATTACCATGTGACAAGCATTTAGCACTGTACTAAAAAAAATCATCTGTAATTTCTTTCTTTTTATAGACATCCTGTAGCTCTTTATATTTTAAGATGTGGCTACATATTTTAACAGTCTCTGGGTGTACATTAATAAAGAGACTATAGGACTGCTGACTTGTACCACCATATCTATACCTCTGAGAGTAATAGAATTCTTGGTGGGGTCACATGGCATTGAGAATAAATAATATGCTTTATTTAGATACTCTAATTTGGGGCATTCGGCAATTCACAACAGAATCTAATTCTAATTTATCAATCATCTGATGAATATAATTGTTAAATGTATTTTAAATCAATTCTACATATTTCAGTTTTTAACTACTAAACACAATATTCAAATCAATTTTTTAAAAAAATACATACTTATTCAGTATCATGATCAGACTATTACATTTAGCAATCAACAGCATGGTTGAAAAAATCTACATTAAAACCCTTTGTTAGAATGCTTTACACTTTACACAGAACAGAAACTAACATAACCTGTTATACAATTACTCACAAAAAACAGTTCTTAAGACTTTTGCCCATACAAATGAATATTGTCTAAAACATGTCTTCTTTGTAGCAGCTAGGCCCTACCATCACTGTGCTTGGCTGAGTTCACAAGTGTGTAGTAAACTATAGCTTCCCTGCTACTACTCTGGCTCTCTTCTCCTACTAAGCTGTGTTTCCTGGCAGTAATGAAAATATTTTGCCACTTCTGCAGTTACTGCTGCTACTGGAGCCGCCATAGCCACCTTGGTTTCATGGTTTGACAAAGTATTGGCCTCTACCATCATAGGAGCCAGAGCTTCTGCCTCCAAAGTTTCTTCCCTTCATGGGTCCAAAATTCGAAGACTGATTGTGATTAATTGCCAAAATCACTGTAGCTTCCACCATCTCCAAAATTGCTTCCATCATTACCAAATCCATTATGGCCATAGTCACTGCCACCAAAGCCACTGAAGTTTCCTCCAAAATCAAAGTTTCATCTCCACCAAAAACACCTACACAGCTACCACAAACTTTCCAGAACCACTTGGACCTCTTTGGCTGGATGAAGCACTCGCCATCTCTCGCTTTGGCAGGGCTTTCCTAACTACACAGCCGTGACCATTCACAGTATGGTATTTCTGACTGACAATCTTATCCACGGATTCATGGTCATCAAAGGTTATAAAGGCAAAGCCCCTTTTCTTGCCACTGCCTCAGTCAGTCATGATTCCAATCACTTCAATTTTCCCATACTGTTCAGAATAATCTCTTTGGTAATTTTCTTCTGTGTCTTCTTTAATGCCACCAACAAATATCTTTTTCACAGTTAAGTAGGCACCTGGTCTTGGAGAAACTTCTGTAAAGACAGCTCTCTGTTTCTACAACGCTTCCATTCACCTTGTGTGGCCTTGCATTCATGGCTGCATCCACCTCCTCCACAGTGGCATATGTGACAAACCCAAAGCCCCTGGACCACTTCGTGTTTGGATCTGTCCTTACTACAAAGTCCTTCAGCATTCCCCGCTGCTCAGAATGGTGTCTCAGACTCTCATCAGTTGTTTCAAATTCCAATCATACAATGAAGAGCTTCTACAACTGTTTGGGCTCTTTAGGAGACTCTGACTAGACATGACAGTAGTAGAAGAAGAGACGATGCTTCCTCAGTGGGTAGACAGAAAGAAGTAAGCTGACGAATGTATCTCAAATCAGATTCTTCAACCATTTGTTGATTGTTAGAAGTTCTATGACTTGTTTCTGCAACTGAGAAAAATTAGCTCTGATCTATGCACCAAGCAATAATTTTTAATTGCATAACAACATTCTGTCTACCAAAAATTCTCACAAAGTCTCATGATCAGTTACTCCTCACAATCGTGTCTAATATGGTTAGAATTATCTGTGTCTATAACCCAGTAGAAGGTATTGAATGTGAGAATTTGGCTTAGGATTTATGACATATTCTACAATCTTCAGAGAACTTTGCAATCATTGTCTACTTAATGAACACAATAGCTATATAATGTAGGTAAGTATTATTATCCCACAATTGAGTAAAATGAGAATCTCAGTGACTTGCTTTGGGCAACATAGTAGGTAACAAATCAGAGATTAAGATATGCAAATTTCTAACCTTCATGTTTTGTCTTTTTTTCCATTTTCTAAAAAGGAACTACGTTCTATTCTGGAAGACATTTAATTTCTGTAGAGGTTAAAATCTCTCCTGAATATGAATTTTTAAACATATTTTAGGCCTTTGAATGATCCACTTTATGGAAACCATATTGCATTCACATGTAGTTTAAACCTTCCAATATTAACTGATACACATAATCCAAAATGAATAATTCATTCATTCAACAAAAGTTTTATAGATGCTTAATAATACCATAAAATAGCTGGTGCTAAGGCTAAAAAGAATCAATAAGCCAAGTTTCTTACCTTCAATAATTTCTTTGACATTAATACTTGATATTATAAAGAAGCATAAATACTAATAAAATATGTATATTTCATATGTATGTTTAATATCCCAAAAATAATAATTTACACAACTACAAAATTTCAAGTAATCTTTAAAACCTATCCAGCTCAATTAATATGCTATGTTCATTCTGCTTTAGATATAAAGGAGCTTTCAAGTCCAGTTCACTATAGTTAATAAACCAATTTCAAATTGCAAAGACATCTGGCTCATCCATAGTTACACAAGTTATATTAAGGGAAAATATTAAAATTGCCTTTTACAAAATATAAACTTTAGTTCCAGGCAAGAAATTATTTAAACACACACACAAAATCTTTAAATCAAAGGGTGTTTTATATGACTATATATAAACACTAAACTTGCGTTTCTTGAAATTTGATATTGTCTTTATGTGGGAAGAATTAATTCACTTTGTCTCTAAGCTAAAAAGGAGTGAATGTCACAGGGGAAAAGGCTTGAATTATTGTAATCCCTAAGAGAAGTTATTGTAGATGATATCGGATAAGATACATTTCTAAAGGACCAATACCATTTAACAAGAGAGAGTGGAATAGCCTAATGAATTTTGAGGCTCCTTTTGCAATTAATGGCTTGAAGTGCTGTCTTTTGTTGTCTTTCTTATTGTTTACAATAATTTTGTTAAAATTATGTATTTGCTTTGTCTTTAAAGTGGTTTTTGACTGCTAGAGCTTCCACTCTTCAATACATGCACAAAATCTTCCAGTTTTAGGGAATCTGTTGAGAATGATAGCAGCAATTTTTTTAATGCAATGAAAATCTCCCAAATATCAGGATTGTTCCACAGGGTAGGAGTCAAATTGATTTCCCATGTCTTCATATTGGAAACTAAGAAATTCTAAAATAAAATGTTTTAGTTCATTTTTAGTTCACAAATACATGGCTTCTCTTTTGTGATAATTACAAGAGAACTTTTTAAAAAATAAATATATACATATTTCTCTACTATATATTTTTTAAAGCTAGGCAATTTTCCAGACATTTTAAATGTATATTTCTTCTATTACAATACTTGTTATTTTACCCCTCTGAGGTCAGTAAGCACTACATTCTTATTCTGGTATTACTGATAAGAAGATGAAGGCAGACAGGGCTCAGATGACATATTTATTACAGCAGAGGAAATTAACGACAGCGCTGGGATCAAACTCAGAAGCTCCTGGCTCACTTACCAATAGTTTGCATTATTTGTTCAAAATAAAAATATCACCCAGCAAACTGACTGTAAAAAACAGTGCCTCTTACCATGGCACCTAAATTTTCTCTTGAACTTAAAAATAAGAAAGAGCAATAATATCAATATACGTCTATTTCTTATTTTTCATAAAGTTCCTAAAAATGAGAAATAGTTTGGTACATTTGTGTATAATTCCTAAATAAAAACTTTTTCAAGCAATAAGTGCCTCAAAAAGCTAACTCAAACATTACGTGACATATTGCTAAGAAAGCTTCAGGGAATTTGAGATTTGGATTGGACTGGGGAAAATTCTCTAACAGTCCATCTAGTTATAAACATTTTATGTGGAGTTTTTCTTTATGTATTCTTACATGAATGTGTGTGGACATTTTTTAAAAAAGAAATCTTGAATTTTACTTTTAAATAGAAGAGTAATGCATTTTTATGGGAAAAAACTGGATGCCTAGAATGAATTAATTAAACTATCTGAAGATAACCATTTACTCCTTTTTATGGGCATAGTCAATACTATTCACCTTAATTAAGCATACAGTTCATTCATAAGATAATAAAATGTAGATATTAGTACCTGAAACATTCCAATGTTCACAAATTTTAGTTCCTGAAACTAAATTTGCCTGTAACTGAGCTGAATAGGACAGAAATAATCTTACCCAATCAGCGAAAATTACAGATGAGTTTACAGGGATTATTTCAGCCCAATAATTTGGAGGAATTTATCCCCATTTCCACACACACACACACACACAAAATGGTATTATATTGACAGTTCTTCTCTTCCTTTAAATTGCAGCCTACTATAGAAGGAAAGCCTTTATTTATAATGTGTCTTCAAAATTGGGACAATTTAAATCAACTCATATGTACAAAAGAATGGATGTTGGGAAAGGGGTCAGAGCAAGATTTGTATGGAAGTGTGGGGCAGTCTGGGAAGGAAAGTAACAGAAATGGTAATAATATTCTTCAGTCTTGATTATGCCATCAATCACAATTTTGGTTTTTAAAGCTAAAAATATGAGAACAAGAAAAAACATGAAAATAGTTAAAGGAGAAGGTGGGTGAAATGGACATGAGGGAAGTGCAATAGCTTGATTTGCAAATTTTCAAGAGTAGATGTTCCCATGTCAACTCTCACCAACCATTCAGCTATATTAAGTACCCTTAATACACTGGATTCCTTAAAAAGTATTTGCTATAGAACAGAATTCAGCATGTGAACTGTAATCAAAGAGTTTTAGTTTGCAAAAGTATATCATTAACCCACCCTGTATGAGTCCCTAGAATATAGTTATAATAAAGCTTCTGGTAAACATGTACTCCTAGTGTGTATGTGTGAGACACTATGTTCTCTAAATTGCTAATTTACTCCAAAGAACATAGGAAAATATCCAGTATGTATAAATGTGAATTGTATATTTTAGAATCTAGTGCCACCACAAATTTCACCCTTCTTTCCATATTAGTATTAAAATATTCGTGTCTGCAATTTTCAAAGAATGTTGCTCACAGTAACATCCTGACTGTCTATCAGTGGGTCAGTATCCCACCCTGCCATAATGGTAGCTTTCTCTAGAGTGCTTTTGTGGCAATCAACATGGAAGAAAAATACAAAAGAAGTATTATTCATCAGATATCCATTGTATCTACAGTGCTAGATTTGTTATATAAAATATTCAGTTATTTTATATATTCAGATTAAAAAATGGGAACTTAAAATCTACATTTTGAGTGTATGTACCACATATAGACAATGTCTTCTAGTAGGAAAATGAGAGAAAATTTTATTATAAATTTTATTCTATAATATCAAACATTCAGCCAATTATTATTTATTCCATGGCCTAAAAGTAATATATATATATTTCTTTTATTTTAAAACTTTTTTTAACATTGCCATTTTTACTAATCTTTTTATTTTTCATATCACACAATTAAACCCATGTTCTGTCTTCTGGCAAGGTGAGTAAAAATTAAATATTCATTTAAATAATCTCCATGCTTATGTTCAACAATCCATATCTAAAATATTATTAATGTATTAAATTATTAAACATAAATCACAGGACAAAACTTTCAGCTTGTAAAAGTCACCAGGGTAAGTCATGGAATCTCAGTGTCAGTTAGTTTTTTATTATATAAATTGAATTTTTAAAAAGGCATGTAGAGTTTATTCACATAACTAAAAATAGTTACACCAGAGTGGATAATTATTTCATTATGCAAACGTGAAACAACACTCCACTGATTTACCATAATAAAAAACAATTTTCTAAGAGTAATATGAAGTATTTAGTTTTCAGTTTTCTCTTCGTAAGGCTTCGTATATTCCTCAGTATTTAAATACTCAGAAATAAGACATATTTTCCTGTTGTGAAAATAGTGTGTGCATACGTGTGTATTTATAAAGATAATATAAATATGTTGAACACAGCAAGAATAAAAGTTCACAATGAGGAATTTAAACATGAATATTCATTCAAAATAATTCAAGCATCAGGATGATAATATTAATCTAGACTTTCTAAATACTGATTTTCCCTATAATATAAGCCCTGGAGATATTCATCAAAAACATGTTTGTAATGATTATAACTTTTTTCAGGAATTAAGAGATTCATTGAATAATAAAAATCTACCCTAAGAGCCATTTGTTAATCTATTCACTCATAGCTAAAGCCCATACCCCAGCAAGCAAATGTGATCTTTTCTGCAAAGTCTAACACAAACTATGGCACTTTAATAAATGATCACATTTGAAAATGTAAATGCACTTCTCTCAAGGAAAGATCAAACAGAACTCTTGTTTAATTCATGTCATGAATATACTTTTCAGTTCAAATACTCTTTCAAGATGTTTTCCTGGTAAAATTCATATATCATATATCTATATAAACATATAGGGAGTGAGTGTGAAAAACTCTGTTGGAGAAGTTTTGCACTTTGTAAGTTCTTTAATGAGAGTCAGACAACACCATCAGGAAGACTCATAAGCCTGTATGAAGTGAGACTCATTTTAATGAAAACCTCTCTCACACACCTCATTTGTAGAATTATACTAAGCAGCTTAAATTCTTCATCTGTCACTTAGAGGTTAGGCTTATTGAAATGCATCCTGGACCACAAAATGCCCTTTTTCCTTTCTCTCATTTTTAGTACTGCTGAGTTTTTGTTCTGAAGGCCATTGATCGGTTCTGACAAGAAAGTAAAGCTCTACAAACAATCTTGTGAAGGACCGATTGTTAGTGTCATCAGATGTCTTGGTGTACTCCTAACTGAATGAAATTGTGAAATGATAGATGTTCTGAGGGAGAATTCTTTCAGGCATGTAAGAGTCCCTTCTGAACTATATTAATGCCTTATTTCAAAGTTTAAAATTTATCTCCTTATTTAGGTGACCAATAGCTTGTCTCTGGCTTGACTGTTGTTGATTAATTGGTCTACAAGAACCAGTAGTAAAGTTTCTGTATTTTTCTAAAGGTAAATTCACCAGAACAAACTACTCAAAGTCAGTAGAAAATACAATAAGCTCTAAAGTACACTCTGGCTGAGAAAAGGGAAAACAAAACAAAAGGGAAAACAAAACTTTTGTAGATCAAAATGTGAAAAATACAATGACTTATTTATAGCTTGTCGGGTGTATTCCCACAACTCGTTTTGTTTCTGTTTTCCACAACTTCAGGAACATTTTGAAGCACTCACACCAAACCAATCACTTTCTCACACCTCAGCTGTGATCCAGACTTAAAATAATTTTTTTATTTTGTTTTAAAGTATCAAGAATTTTCATAGAAATTACTGAAATATTGAATATTGGTTGTGGATGCTCAGTTATATCTTTATTGAAGTATTTGAGGATATTATAATTTATTATTCTTATAAACTAGATTTTTTTTTGCTATAAGTTTTTATACTTGTTTTTAAAATGACTAAAGTCCTCATTGGCATATATAGTATTTTGAGCTTTAAAAACTAAATGTTTATACAAGTACAGATTAATGTTAATAATGTGCTGTGATGATTTTTGCTGTAATTATTTATGATATCATCTAAAAAATATATTATTTTAATAATTTTCATAAATTTGCCAGCTACTAAGTTCTATTTTTCTCTCATTCTATTCACTTTTCCAACATTTAACACCTAATGCAGACCATTCTAAATATTTGAACTCTGAAAATCTTCTGAACTATATTAATACCTTAGTAAATTTTCTTTCTACAGGAATATGAATTCAAAATATAAATTCCAAGTTATCTAGAATGAGCACATCATCTAGCATGAGCACATCTAATCATTGACAAAGTCACCTTTATCTTTTCAAGTAAAATAAATAAGATAACTTCCTTTGGTTGTATCATTATGCAGGGATATAGTTGAAAGATGATAGAAAACATTTTGAGAAATAACCTCAGAATCTTTCTTTTCCTCTCATCTCATGAAAAAGTTCTACATGCCTATCATATGAGGAATTCTGAAAATCCCTTTGTGTTAAGATTGGCAGTGCAGCATCATCACATTTCTGAGCACTTTCAGCATACATCGGCACATCCTAGGTTCCTGTTACACAGTTTAATACCACTTAGTGTAAATTTAATAGATCATTTTATTTGGGTGTAATTAGAATGACAAATATGAAGAGAAATAAAAAAAGAAACGTTGCATATCAAATCATTTAACTAGTGTATGTAGTTTTGGAAATTCAAAATTTACTTATTTTAAAAAAGAATTTTTCAACACGCATAGAACACAAACTACAAGATTTCTAATTTTAAGACTCTATTAATTACTGATAGAAATTGTAAACCCAGCATAAAACTTACAGAATTTACATAATCTATTTAAATATCATACTACTACTAGGTGCATGTGGTTATCATGAGTTATATATTTATTAATCATTCATTTAAAACCTAGTTAATATATGTTCTTGGCATCTTTCAGACCTTAAAAATTATGATTGTCACATTATTATATTAAGATAGATGCGTATTTTTGTTTGGGCCAGTAAATTAAGTCATATAGAATTTTTTTAATTTTAATAAATTACATTTTAAATAAAGTTAAGTGAAAAAATTCTAAAATTGAATACAATAAAACTTTGTAAAAAACATTTTATAACATCTACATATAAATATGTATAAAATCTTGGAGTATTTATATGGTTAGTTTCAGTTTACATGTTGAAAGTGTCTTAACTATTAACATAATTGACATAGTAGCTGTTCTTAGTTACTGATGAAGAGATTGCTTCACTCATTTATTCATTCATTAAGCCAACGTATATTGGAACCCCCTACTAGAGAACAGGGATTTGACAGTAACCTTTCCCTGGGTTATCTACAGCTAGAGCACCTCTACATTCATCAAAATGTCTCCTATCCTTATTATTTCTGAAAGTCACTGAAAGATAGCTTACAAGCAACTCATTTTTGGAATCAATAGTCATATTCTTCCATTATGGTACTTTCCCTTTTTGTAATACATTGCAGGGTCATAAGTTCTTTTGTGGTCATGTAACTATAATGAAATATTAAAGATAAAAAAAACAACTTGATCATCGGGGTCATCTGTATGTAAAATAACAAGGTGTTCTTTAAAATGTATCCTTCAAAATGTATCCAGAATCCACTTACTTCTCACTACCTCCACTGCTCCTGCTATAGGTCTATCATCATTATCTCCTGTCCCTAAATTACTGTAAAAGCTCTCTAGCTGGTCTTCCTCTTTTGATTCTTCCTCACTCTCTTCATTTTCACAGAGCTACCAGAGAGCATATCATTCTGCTCAATACCCTAAAGGAACTTCCATTTCATTTAGAGTTAAAGCCAAATTCTTATAATGGCCTAAGACCTGGTTCTTCATGACTTCTCTGGCTTCCTCTTCTATTCTTATCATCCTTGCTCACTCCATTCCAGAAGGATTGGCATCCTTTCTGTTCCTCAAAAATCCCTTGTACACTCTGGCCCTAAGACATATGCACTGCTCTTCTATCTTCCTGTGTTGGGGAAAGCTGCAAAGGTGAAAGGACTTACAGAGTGCCTACATAAATTGGTTATGAGTAATATATAAACAAGGAACAACAAATTGCAGAAGGCCGCAGGAGGCCTCTGCGGAGGAAGGCCTCTTCATGCCTCATGTTCCAGTGCAGAGTGACCTAGGCTCTGTTACCATAAACACTGTGCTCAAGGATGTAAAATCCCTTCGTAGCACTATGACGTAGCCAGACTTGTAGGCTCCTTGTAAGGTCCGTGTTCCATCAGCCGTATGTAGATAATAAGCTAAAGATAGCCACATGTTCTTGTTTTATAAAACTCCCAGACTGCCACTGTTATCAGTCCTTAGGATGATACACCAGTTCCAGCTCACTGATTCACTTCTGGCTCACTGATTCACTCCACCATCACTGCACCCCTACCCTGTAGATCAAAATGATTGTAATCAATAAACAGTGTGGATGATCAGAGCCCAGGGCCTTCACTGTTTCCTCCAGAGTAATAAAGTGATGGCCCCCTGGTCCCACTTTTTCTCTTAATCTGTCTTTTTCTCATTCCTTTGTCACCACTGAACACGGGGTACCCACAGTTGATGTAGGGCTGGCTCCCTATATTCTGGTGCCCAATGTGGGGGTTTCATGGATTCCTATATTCTGGTGCACCAATATCTGGGACTCATGGATTTCCTACATTCCTGCAATCCTCTTCAGCCAAACCACTTATTGAATAACCCTTGTTCCTCCTTCAGGTCTTTGTGAAAGTAGCATTTATTTGATAAATAGAATATTTAAAATGGCAACCCTTCTCTAGTCATCCGAAGCATATGTCACCCTCTAGCATTGTAAATAACCTATCTATCTGTTTTGTCGATGGTTAAGTGCTTATCTCATCCACTAGAATTGGGTTCCCATGTTCCCATTTCACTTTCTACTTTATTTGCCATATTAATTATTATATGATGATAATTACTTGTTGAAATTCAACCTGATTAATAAACTACAAGGGTAGAATCATGGATTTTTTTGAAATTCATGCAAATAATGAGGACCCATTAAGGTGTTATATGTGTTTATTGTTAAATTCATTCATTCATCATTAAATGAATTCATTGTTAAATGAATGTTCAATATAATTTCAGATTTAGCATGATGCATTAAAAATTTTAGCATGATGCATTTAAGCCTTTAAGCAAGGCTGAAAGATGGAAAATACTTTTTGGTAAATAAACACTTAGAGATGTAGATCTTGATTAATCTTTTTTCCATGTGCCTAGAATGGGTGTGTTCTTATCTATTTCTGTGTGTATGTGTATATATATGTGTGTGGGGGGGGAGGGTGTATGTGTATATATGTATGTATATATTAGAACACAATAAATATCTTTTATTTAAGGATGAATCCCACATGTTTAGTATATAATGGTCCTGAGCAAAAAAGTGGGAAACACTACAATTTGCCAGGAAGTCAAGCCTACCAGTTTCCAGGACCTGCCATGTACAAGTTATTTCTTAATCCCTGCTGAGGATTGCAAGAAGCAATAACACCACCACCTATGAATACACCAAATTCAAGCCTCTATTTGTTCCAGTTGTCATATTCCAAACCAGGCTCAAATATATTGCAAAGATTTCCAAAGAGAGCCCTGTTTGTTTAAATTTTTTAATATTTAAAAGGAATTACAGGAAAGATTATTTATTCAGAGGAATCGTATGCATGTATGTGTCGTCTTTCTTTTCTTCAAGTTTAACCACCAAATGCTTTGAGAGCTGGGAAGTCTGAGTAATACTCGTATCTGTTCTTTTTATCATATCAAAACCTGAGCTTGATAAAAATCACATCAGTCGATGATAACAGCAGAGTATGGCAGGGCTGAGAACTCAATATTCATTTCTCAGACTAATAAAGAGTAAGTAAATGTCATTCTGAAACTAATTAAGGAAGGTCAGACACTTTTTCCAACCTTATCTAATAGCTACTGCCTAAAACAAAACAGTGTCATGGAAAATGGTGGGTGGTAACAATATAAAAATGGACTTGAGGATGAGGAATATAAAAACAGCACCCCTAAATAAAAGATAAAGCTGAGAGGAGAGAAGATAAAAAGCCCTGATCTTTCTCACCTAAGGCAGAAGGGGGCAGAAGGGTGTTTACAATCTATGTTTCAGCCAAGGGTAGTAAGTGGAAGAAAGTAGGGAAAAGGTGACTTAAAAGAGGGGCATCAATTACAATCTAAGAAAATAAACCAGGGGTGCAGATGAAATATCTTTACACCTTACAAACCCAGCAGAAGTCCCCGCTGGCTGTGACCTGAAACCTTCACAGCTAATCAACAAGCCAGCCCAAGCTGGAGGGCTGTTGCAGGGAATGAGGGAGGCAGGGAGGCAGGTGGAGGTAAAGGGAAAAGAGAGACTCCAGACAGTGCAATCATCAGCAGCAAGGTGAGTATGCGATATGTCTTTTCACATTTGTATTAGGTGTGTTCCACAGGTATGATGGCAATAAATTTAAATACTTTCTTGATTCTAGAAGTTTTTGATCCTAGAATTTTAACTACGTGAGCAAGGGTTATGCTCCATGGGATAATTTGGTATAGCAAAAATATTTTTCAAATGAACATAAAAATATAGAGTTTAAAATATTTTAAGATAAATTACCTTTGAATGTCAGCTTCCTTTCCAGTACTTTGAGATCTATAAGACATATCAAGAGGATTTATTTTGTGGAAAATAAAGACTACTTAAACCTAACGTAGCTTTTCTTTTTGATTTTATTATAACATGGTCCTTCCAATAACTAAGGAAGTTTCACATTTTCTTTAGACATCATTAGGTGCCAACCTCTTGCCAGACAACTTTGATGCTATGTGAATTCTGTTATTTTTCTAGTACTGAATATTTAAAATTGCCGGCAGTTTTCTTGGGTCCACCACTCCATTAAAATTATTAACTCCATTCATTTTCATTTTGTTTTAAATATTACAGGGGGATGTGCTTCTGCACATTTAAGTCCACATTCTATTTTACTATATTCAGTTTTCAAAAATTTTTCTTAGAAGCACAATTGTCATCCCTTTCTACTTTGTAAGTGCCATGTCTTCATCATCCTCCAGGCCCCAGCTAACTGTACCATCTCTTATTCTTTCTGGACTTATTTTAGTTCTTGTAATATTTGGAAATGAGAAAAATGTCTACTACCAAGCCTGTGGTGGTTGCTGTCTTATGTCACTGTCATTGGTGGTTGGCCTTATTATATTTAAAGCATAAAATTAATAATGAATCTGTAATCTGCAACCACTAAAAGCACTTAGTTTAGCCCATTCCTCCAGTTGGATGGTATTTCTATGATTAATGATGTCACAAATAGATGCCACTAGTCACAAAGGGAACACAATTGAAGTGTCCTGTTAGCAGTAATAAGAGACGTAATTATAAAACATTTTATTATAACATGCACATGTATGTTTATTGTGGCACTGTTTACAATAGCAAAGACTTGGAACCAACCCAAATGCCCATCAAAAAATAGACTGGATAAGGAAATTGTGGCACATCTATACCGTGGAATACTATGCAGCCATAAAAAAGGTTGAGTTAATGTCCTTTGCAGGGACATGGATGAAGCTGGACACCATCATTCTCAGTAAACTGACACAAGAACAGAAAACCAAACACTGCATGTTCTCACTCATAAGTGGGTGGTGAACAATGAGAATACATGGACACAGGGAGAAAAATATCACATACTGGGGCATGTCAAGAGGTGGAGGGGGTGTTAGGGGAGGGATAGCAGGGGGTGGGTGCATTGGGGAGGGATAACATTAGGAGAAATACCTAATGTAGATGACTCGGGGATGGATGCGGCAGACCACCAAGGCACATGCGTACCTATGTAACAAACCTGCACGTTCTGCACATGTATCCCAGAACTTAAAGTATTATATATATATAAATTCTAAAGAAAATAACATAGGAGTCAAGTAGTAAATAATCATAGACTCTGGATCAGATAAACTGCTTCAAATTGTTTTATCCAAGTGTGTCGTTTATAATCCAAATATGTGTAATATAATCTTTAGTTTTCTTATCTATATAAGTTAAAACCCAGTTTGCATAAGTTTTACACTGTGTAAGTAGTGTTTAAAATGATTACCGCAAAGTTTTCTTGCATTAGGTTAGTCATGACAGTGAATGAAGCTGGGCAAGGGAAAGCAAAAGCAAAGTTAGGAAGGGAACTTAGATGAGAACAAATGTTTCTGATTTCCAGCTATATAGGTTCTACACATGGACAACAGCTGATCACAATAGCTAACCACTACTAGTCCCTAATGGGTGCTTAAATCCTTGTCATCTTATAAACAAGAGAAAATTGTGAACTAATGGAAGGTTCTTAAATAAAAATTTAGGCTATTCAATTATTCTTGACCCTATAGGCATATCTCAAAAGTACAACTTAGCAAATATGACAGGTTCATGATTTGATTTTCCATAAGATTTCTTGTTATATGTGGCAAAACACTTTTCTGAATTAAACAAATTCATAATAAATTTTAAAAAATTTCTATGGTCATAGTGGGAATTTGAAGCTATGGTAAAAACAATTTCTTAGCTAAAGCTACTATAATTTTAAAGTAATTAAGAGCTTCCTTTAGTGCACAAAAATCTCCTTTAAACAAGACAAAAAATAATCTTCCTTATTTTAATAGCCATTATTCTCCTCTATTGTCCATAATAATTTATCATTTTGACATGTGATAGAGCCTAGAAGTCAAGGTTCCATCGGAGCTCATCTTCTTTAAGACTACATATCCTTCCTCTAGCCTCCAGCTGTTTGGGACAAAACGAGAAGTTCAATAAAAAACAATCTAAAAAAAAATCTATGCATCTTCTGCCAAGTTTCCATATTATAGCTCAATAACCTACTGTCAAGAAAATGTCAAACAAAAAATAGACATATTTTTCAGAGGTGGAAATTGTCAAGGGTCCTTTTATTCTCCCCTTTTATTATAATAAGACTTGCATAGATTTTTCTCTCTATATATAGAAGAAGAGAATTTATACTATCTCCAGAAGTTTCAGAGAATTATTATGTAACTGTGAGTCAATAAAAAGCACATAGCCATACTTAACTACCTAAGTGTCAACATTATATTGAATATGATCAGACATTTTATCAAGTTTTTCTGAAATTTTTTGTAGCCATAGGGAAATAACATTAACATTGCTGAGTGTGTTGAATAGATGAGGAAAACTTAACACTTGCTAGTAAAACAGGGCACCTTGATTTTATTAAATTTACTGTACTTAAAATTCCCACAAATATCTCATTTTAAATCCTCACTGAGTATTCTGTATGGTAAATATTAAATGTCCACACATTCAAGTGAATGCTAACATTATTTTCTCTCATTACAATTATACTCTTTTTCCAAAATAAATTATATAAACTTATGTTCCCCAATAAAAATTATAGTGGAAATGTGACTGTGGTAAGTAATATCCTGTATATCCTAAATTGCCTGTGATGCCACATTCTCCAGATTCTCTGGAAATTAAAAATAATTACACTTTCCCATGTACACATTGATTTTGAGCCCAAGATAACAATCACTTATTCATTTATATTTCTTTCATATCCGGTGACCTTGATTTCAGAATGGATCTCTCATTTACAGATTTTCACTGCATGCCCCCAATTGAAAGAAGAAATTTTGGGGTTATAATCAAGAACAGAAGTTAAACAATGTTTCCTACTTGGAGAGAGTAAAATCAGGACAGAAACTCTGAAACATTCCTTTCTTTTTCTTTCTTTCCTTCTTCTTTTGCTTTTTATTGAAGTGCAAACATCCTAAGAGTAAAAACCCCATGAATCGCCAAAAAATGAGCAAGTTTAGAAAACTATCAGCAAGCTCAAGAAATATGGGCTTGGTGAGGTGGCTTGCACCCCATATTCCCAGTACTCTGGGAGGCCAAGGTTCCAGGATGACTTGAGGCCAGGAATTCAACATGGCCTCATGGCTGACCAATATGGCAAAACCCCATATCTACTGAAAGTACAAAAATCACCCGAGCATTATGGCAGGTGCCTGTAATCCCAGCTACTCAGGAGGCTGAGGCAGAAGAATTGCTGGAACACGGAAAATGGAGGTTGCAGTGAGCTGAGATGGTGCCACTGCATTCCAGTCTGGGTGAAAGAGCAAGACTCTGTCGCAAAAAAAAAAAAAAGAAAAAGAAAATACAGCACTACCCCCATCATTAATTATAATGATATTGAATACTTATGAACTGTATGATATTTCATGGTATTCTATGGTGCTGTATGGTACATGTTTGCCATGGTTTGAATGTGTCTCCCAAAGTTCAAGTGTTGGAAACAATATAATATGTTAATTTGAGGTGGGAGCTATGAGGAAGTAATTAGGGTAAAATAAAGTCATCAGGGTGGTGGCTTTGTAAGATAAACCTTCCATGATAGGCTGGTGGCTTTGTAAGATAAACCTGAGTTGACACTCAAGGTCTTGCCCTCCAGATTCTGCCATGTTATGATGCAGTGAGAAAGCCCTCACCAGAAGTTGAGCATATGGCAGTACCATGTCCTAACTTCCCTGCCTCTTCTTTCTCTTTTAAATAAATTATCCAGTCTGCAGTATTGTTATAGCAACAGAAATGGACTAAGACAGTGTTCTTTTGAGTATGGCTTCTCTCACTCAATATTATGTTTTTGAGATTAAGCCATGTTACTCACATAAAGCTGTAGTTAATAGTTACTGATATTGAGTTTTCTATTGTATGTATTTCCCATAATTTCTTTATCTTATGGTCAATGGCCATTTGGATGATTTCCAATTAGGTGCTATTAGAAATACTTACATTAAATATTTCATTCAAGTCTTTTGATCTACATGTATTTCTATTGGACAAAAACTAAGGAATAAGATTCTTAAACTATATGCTCACTGTTAGTAGATACTACTAATCAATATGTCAAAGTGGTTGTATTCATTTACACTGATCACCTGCAGATTATGAGAATTTTAATTGTTCCTCACCCACTCAAATTAATAGTGTCAGTTTTTATAACATTAGACACTCCAGTAGTATAAAGGGATATCTTCTGATTTTATTTTTCACTTCTTTTTTGACTAGTGATGATGATTATGTTTTTATATGGCTAATAATAGCTAATTAGATAGACTTTCTCTTTGGTTTCTGTCTTTTCCATTGATTTGTAAAAGTATTTATGAATTCTAGACATAAACCCTTGCACTGAATTGTCCTCACCCACTAGCTTATGTTTCCACGTTATAGGGTGAATTGTTAAAGAAAAACTTTTGCTTTTACTGTAATTCAATGTATTCCAATTTTTCTTCATGATGAGTGTTTTTTTTTTTTATGTTCTGTTTAAGGATCTTCAAGGTCATGAACTTTTTCCTCCCATATTTTCATTTAGAAGCTGTATTGTTTTACCTTTCATATTACATCAAAAAACACTCATAATTGATTTTTCTATACAGTAGAAGGTAATGAATAAATCAATTTGTTGAAAAGTTTACATGGCAAATGAATATTTAATTGTAATAAAATGTCTCTCTTCATATCTAGTAATGTCCTTTGCATTGAAATCTGCTTTGACTGATATTAATATAATTACATCAGATTTATTTTGTCAGGTATTTTTATGGCATATTTTTCTTTTTTGCTCATTATATAAAATTTCATATAGTATGTCCATATAATAAATTAATTCAAAGTTTTCTAATCATTTATTTCTTATTCTTTTCATTTTTCTCATTTTATCTTCTTCTTTATATAGCAGTTTCATAGTTTGTCCTAGGAATTCTTTTTTTACATTGTGTAGGCTATCATATTCATGCCTATTTTTAAATGACATTATATAGTATATTAAAGATGGTGGAGTTTAGTTTTTCTCTCCTCGAATCTGAGCTGGTCCTGTCACTAACCAAAAGAATAAGCAGAGGCCAGGAACGCTGGCTCACCCCTCTATCCCAGTACTTTGGAAGGCCAAGGTAGGAGGATTTCTTGGGTCCAGAAGTTTGAGACCAGCCTGGGAAACAAAGCAAGATCCTGTCTCTGCTATAAAGTAATAAGAGAAAAATTAACCGGGCATGGTGATGTGTGCTTGTAGTCCCAGCCATTCAGAAAGCCACTCAGGAGGCCAAGATGGGAGGATGACTTGAACCCAGGAGGTCAAGGCTACAGTGAGTCACGACAGAACCACTGCACTCCAGCCTGGGTGACAGAAGAAGACCCTGTCTCAAAAAAAAAAAAAAATGCAGAAATAGTGCTATTCTAGTTCCAGTACCACACTTTCAAAAGATTGACAGAGTCTGTTTCCTTCCTCTCTTGGAATATTTGGTCTTAGAATGCTTCCTCTCAGAAGCCCATCACCGTTTGCTGAGAAATTGAAGCCACATGCAAAGCCCATATACGTAGATGTATTTTTAATCAAATTCCCCACCTGAGCTCACAGCCAGGAACCAGCATAAACTGTCAACTGTGTGAATTGAGCCATCTTGGACACTTCAATCTAGTTGAGTCCACAAATGAATGAAATAGGACGGAAGATGGAAAGCAGAAGAATCTCCCAGCAGAGACTGGTCAAGCCACAGAATCATGAGAAATATTACAATTGTGTTGTTTTAAACCATTAAGCAGTATATAACCCGAACAGCAGACACCAACAAAATCCAAATTTATATCTCTACTCTACATTCTTTTTCTGGCTTTCAAACCTTTCTTTAACTCTCATCTTGATGCTTATGTCAAAGATACCTTAAACTGACCATGCCAATGTTTGCCAGTAACTTTTACCTTCGCAAGTCTCATCTTTCTTCAGTGTTAGCTGTTTCACTAAATGACACCAGAATCCATGCAATTGTATAATAGAGAAACCTAGGTGGTATCATAAATTGAAATAGTTAATGCTTTATTCTTCACTTTAATCTCATGTCCAATATTCAATCTGCCATCAACAGGACCAATGTTTCCTCTCCTTAATAACTTTCAATCTGTCTACTTTTCTCCATTTCATCTGACACTAGCCTTATTTCAGGCTAAAATGTTTATTTTCTGAACTATTCAATAGATAAGTGAAACATTTTGAATCTATTCTTAAAACTACCAATCCATTCTACATGTAACAAACAGCTAGAGTAATTTTTGTTAAATATGAAATTTTAATCCTGTAACTGCCCTCCTTTCAATAGCTTTTCATTGCTGCAAAGATAAAACCCAGAATCTTTAACATGACCTGCAAGACGCATGATTTGACTTCTTCCAAGCAAGCCTTGTTGAAATTCTTTATGCAAAATAAGTATATTAAGTTATACACAACATTAATCTGTTTTGTATAATACAGCGTAAATCTCAAGTGGAAGTCTTCATCATCTTGATTAATTAATCTAATAAAAACTCTGAATACTCACCATATTTTACATATATTCACATGTATTCTCATCTTGTCTCCACAAAAACTACTGAAAATAAGTGCTATTCTTTAACATTTTCACATAAGAAAAATGAAATTCAGAGAAACTAAGTAATTTGCTCAATATCAAACAACTTTGAAATGATAGAGGCAGAAATAAAATCTGCAAATTTTCCTCCATAATCTATTCTTCTTTTTCCCCAAAGATCTCTCTTTATATAGTTTATGTGACAAATGAGAATACAAACAGATTAAAGAGGATCAGGATTTTTCAGTCTTAGGTTTCCCTTTAAGTTTACCTTGTCTACAACAAATTATACCTTCCTTAAGCATTTTAAGCAGTGTTTGCACAACTAAAAAATCCATACTTTCTATTGAAATGCTTCCATGTTATACTTGTATATCTGACAATGATTCACTCTCAATATGTACTCAGCATTCGTGTATAATATTCCTGTCACTGTGCAACTGTACATATTTGCTAGAGCATAGGACCATGTTTCAAAATAATTAATCAGAACCCAGCTTCTTTACTTCTAGTAGGCCTCATTATGTTCCATAATGCATGATAAAAGAACTTTAGCTGGCCCTATAATCGCACAGTTAGGAATGTATTTTCCGAACTAACTTGTTTGTCTGTGTGACTAAATTCTCACTCATTATATAGAAGCAGAAGTAATATGTGTAACTTTCTGTGACATGCCCTGGATTTGTTTTCTCTTAGTCCCATGAAATCAGCATATTGATACTGCAGCAATCTAGAATTAATCTCATAGACAAAATCAAAAATCTAGGAACATTAAAAAATAGGATCAGTCAGACCACTAATAGACATTGCTTAGTAGCACTTCTCTGAAAGTGTGGCTAGGGCGAATAATACTTGAAAGATAGATAAGCTTCTATTCCATTTACTTTGTTAAAGCAGGTTAGCCTTTACCTTAAGATTTTCCAAAAGCCAAATTCAGGGTTATCTCAGTATGTTTCAAGGAATTGCCATTACATTTAATGCATTAGTTCACAAATTGTTTTGTTTAAATCTTACTTCCTTAACCATACATTTTAAAAGATATTCATATAGTGCAACTCAATGTACATTTGCTGATTAATTTGTTTTCAGACTTATAAAATTAGCCTGAAAGGAAGTTTGACTACTAGTGAGTTAAATTCTCTAAGGAGTCATAGTTTGAATCAATTGTTGAACATTAAATTACTAGTTAACAATGTCTGGAGCTTTGATGACACTTTGGCTGGCCCTTCTCTATTTCTCTCTGATTTCCAAAAGACAAATTGGTTGTCTCATATTTTAAGATTTCTTTGATTTATGGTGATTAATTCATCATTTAAAAATACATGCCTAAGTAGCAAAATTCAGTGACAGGTTTCATATTTGCAATTCCAGTAACATTCATGGTATGTGAGATTACTCTTGTTTTGGAAAATGTATGGTAGTCTCGATTCTCTTAGCTTAGATGTCAATCACAGAATTATGCTGACTTTACAAAAGAATTCTCAAATTAAATATTGGGTATACATATCAAAACACAAGTGTTTCTATCAGCACTAGTGCACCAAAAATATACCCAGCCAACTATGTGCTTTTAACTGTTCCAATAGTTATATTAAAACAAAGTAAAAAGAAACAGGTAAAAAATAATTGTATAATATATTTTAGTTAACCTAATACAACAAAATCTTTGTGATTTAAGAATGTAACACATATAAAAATATATTAGGGTGACATTTTAAGTTCTTTTCTCCCTACAAGTTCTTTAAAATACGGTATATATTTTATACTTACAATAAATTTCTCAGTTTGGAAATCTGGGCACGATTTTCATCAGCAATATTAAATTTGTATTCAGATTTTATAAAATTTACACATGAAAAATTAGATTCACAATTTTAAATGATGTTTCAAACCACACTTAACATTTTAATTAAAAAAATTAAATTTAAATTAATTGAAATTGAATAAATTTAAAAACACTCTTTCATAGTTATACTACCCTCATTACAATTGCCTGCCAGCCACATGTGGCCAGAAATTATTATGTTGGACTGCATAGCAATTTTCTGTTGATCATCTTTGCAGATTTGATAATGTTCACAATTTACTAATTAAAAAGTTGCCCATATTTTTAAAAATATATTCTTGTTTCAGAATTTGCATATCTTTAACAAACATTACAACATGTTAAAGATTTTTTTTAAGAGTAAGCAAGAACTAATTTTCATTTCTACTGAAGCTATTATCTAGCCTTTACTTAAGACTGTTCTCCCTAAGATGCCACCACTGATTGGAGACAGTTTCTAGCCTGTGGTTTAGGAAAGGGGACCCAGGAAGCCCAGAGGTCTCTCTGGAATGAGGGGGAATTATTGTTCAGAAAAGATAAAGCAGCTAGTGTTTGCAGGGTAAAGTACCAGAGAGGAGAGAACTATTCCAAGAAACAGGAACTCTAAAGACTACAGAGGACCTGCCTTGTGTCTTTAGCTTTGTGTACTGATCAGCACATAAGTATTTGGAAAAATATCCCAAAGCCAGGGAAAGAATCAATTAAAACAATTAGAGGGACCAAGTTTCTGAATTCATACAGGACTACAGATGTCTGTTTTTACCAGCCAGAGTAGGAAAGCTCCTCATTTAAAGACCATCATGTAGAATACTCAGAATGGTTCTGCCAATAGTGAGGCAAGTGATATCTACATTAAATGTTGCTCTGCCCTTCTCTAAGATTAAAAACAGGCTTCTGAAGGATCAACATATTTCCAAGTTAATTTAACTGCATCATGCAACAAAAATCAAGAAAATTTGTAGGAACTCGAAAACATTCAGTACTTGACAAGGTGAAATTCACAGTCTAACAACAAATAAAAAATTATCAGGGATACAAGGAATCAGGAAAATATAATCCATACTGAAGAGCTAAATCAATTAATGGAAACTCAGAACTGACATCAATGTGAGACTTAACAGAAAAGAACATCAAACAGTGATTACATCTGTATTTGATGTGTTCAAAAAATTAAATTGACATAAGAGATTAAAAAGACTCACCCAAATTAAAATTTCAGAGATGAAAATTACAGTTTCTGAGATAAAAATAAAAATATTATTATCTAACAGTTACATAGTATTTGTCCTGTGATAAATATTGTATATAATAGCAGGGAAAAAAATGATAGTGAACTTGAAGATATGCAAACACTATTTGTAATTAAAACAAGTACTGCTTGAATTTTTCCAACTTTGATGAAAAGTATAGGCCACAGATCCTAAGAAGATCAGCAAACTCAAGTAAAACAAACATGAATCAATTTGTCAATGACAAAGGAAAAAATTATAAAAGCATTCAGAAAAAAAGACTCTGTAGATAGGAACTGATATAAGGATGACAGCAGATGACTTTTGAGAAAATGCAAGCCAGAGGGCAATTTTCAGCTTCTTTAAAGTACTTTAAGTTACTATTAATTTATGATTCAATAATATCTTTTAAAAACACAGGAAAATAAAAATATTTTTGGACATACAAAGCCTAAAATAATTTTTCACAAGGAGAACTGCACAATAAGCAATGTCCAGTGGAGTTTATTAAGCAGAAGAAAAATGATACCACAAAGAAGTCTGGATTGACACAGCACTAGATAACTATGCAGGTAAATATAAAAGATTTTTCTTATTTAAAAGATCATAAAAGTCTTTCATTTATAATTTTTATATGCAAGTATTTATAATCTTTTAAAAGAATTATTATCTCAAACAAAATAATTATAATGTTTTGTAGGTTTCTTAAATATGAGCAAAAGTAAAATGCAAAACAACAATGACATGAAGACAGGGAGGGGGGAAATGGAAATACATTTGGTTTTCGATATCTGTGAGTTCCATGCCCATAGAGTCAACTAACCACAGATGAAAATATTCAAGAAAAAGACAATGAAAAATAAAAATACAAAAGCAAAAAATAATATGGTATCACAACTATTTACATCAAATTTACATTGTGTTAGATATTATAAGTTATCTAGAGATGACTTTAAATATATGGGAGGATGTGCATAGATTATATGCAAATACAATACCATTTTATATGAGGGACAGATTTTGGTATTCACAGAAGGCCTTGGAACTCCATTGAAGTCCCATGGATACTAAGTGACAATTCTATACCATTGTAAGGTTCACACTGAGTAATTAATTTGATAATATCATTTGAAAGTGGATGGTGATAAATTAAATATGTATATTATTAACCCTAAATCAGCCAATAAAATATCACAATGAAGGTTTATAGCTTATGAGCTAACAGGGAAAATAAAATGGAATCAGAAAAATAATAAACCCAAAAGTAGGCAGAATAGGAAGAAAAAAGGCAATAAACAGTAGTGAGACAATTAGAAAGCAAGGAGTAAGAAGACATATTTAAATTCAACCCAATTCAAAATCATATTAATGGTAGTTTAAATAATCCCAATCCAAGGTAGGGATTTTCAGACAAATTTTTCAAAAGCAAAACTTTTTTTTTAAGAAAACCACTTTAAATAAAAAGAACTGTATTTCCCAGGAAATCAGTTTGGCTTCCCTTTATGGTAAAAAATAATACTACCTAACGTTACATAGTATTTGTCCTATGCCAACTACTGTGTGTATTCTAACTCATTAATGTTTGTAGTAATGTTATGAGGTAGACTTTGTTATTACAGAGTCTATCTTAACCCTCAAAACAGAATCCTTTATTTTTCAGATGAGGACCAGACAGAGACATAAGCCTGGAGTAAAAGCCATAGACTCAGTTCTTAAGCTACACAAGATTGGCCCAATATGGTTAGCAAGTGGGCTCATTTCAGGGAGAGAGTTAGTGCAGGGTAATGGAACAATTATATATATAAAAGGAGTGTGACATGGACAGATAGAGGAAGGAATTTTAGCTCTTGCTATAAGTTGGAATAATGAGTAGGACAGAAATCTGAACAGAAAATTTAGGGAACTTTCTATGTGAAGTTTTGAGTGATCTCCTACAGTAACTTGTAGGTATCTATAATATATCAAGCAAGAGTTCTAGCATCAAAGTGCTGTTCCTTTGAATGTACATCAGACATTGATTCAGCCATGCAGGACACTTGTTAATTTGTGTTACACAGATACACTATGAAAAATGCAATATGTTGATCACTGTCTTGACGAAAACAGGGTTGTATAAAATGTGTTCCACAGGCTAGTGTTCTGAAACTGGTTTTTTTTAAACCGGTCCACAGTGATACAGTGAAAACATGGAAAGTAATTTATTTCTGCAACGCCTTACAAAACATCAATCTTTCAACAGGTTGGAAAAACAAAAACAAAAAAAAACTGAAACAAAGAAACAAAATCTAATTTCTTTCCAACAGAGTTTTAGAAGCCCTTGACTAAAATTCTCCTTTGATTATTAGGTTTTCCATTTCATGCTTTTTGTGTGTGTGTCAGTACAAGACAGCACTGGGCATTTTTGCCTTCAAATGTTGAAGAGTTATTTCTATTTAAATATTGCAGTCAAATGTCTGGGCTTTTTTCCTATTAGTAGTTAAATATAAGGATTTTGGAATCAGGAAATTCTGAAATAAATTACATTTCTACCACCTAGTAGAAATGTGAACTTAAACATGTCACTGATATGCCTTGGTTCAAATAATATCTACCATAACACTAAAGAGTTTATTTATAAAAATTAGGATATGCAAAACTTTTACAAATTAAGATGCTTATACTCTGTATTGACATACAAATATAATCTGTGTGGTCATGTTGTTCTGATATATGTCTCCAGAGCCTCCTAGGGAATCTTTGTAATCTCTTCTCTTCCTAGATATTCTCTTCTCTCCCTGCTGACCTAATCGCTAGAGGATACCTTAAAAAATCACATCTTCCTAAGAGTTTTTTTTTTAAGAGGTTTCTTAAGGAAGATCTAAGACTTATAGCTACAATTTTCAGTTTTATCATGTAGTCATCTCTCTCCCATGGCATATAAATATTTGAGGTAGGTAAAGGAAAAGGCAAGATAAAAGAGGTAAGACAGGTTTAAGTAAAGATTTATGTTATATTTACAAGGAACTTTCTCTAACCAGAAAAGATTATGCTTCTGACCCTTGACCTCATTGCCACATTCCATTTTTATTTACAACGACATTTTTGAGGAGGGAGGATATTAAGTGAAGATTTGAGGGATTCATTGTGATTTTGTTGAGCTACATTTGTTTCCTGTTTAACACATTGTCACAAGCCTAGTGACTCGAAACAGCACAAATGTACTATCTTGACACTCTGGGTGTCGGAGTCTAAAATGTGTCTTATGGGCCAGCTTCAAGATGTTGACAGGGCTGTGTTCTTTTTGGAGGCTCTAGAAGAGAATTCGTTTTCTTTTGAGGTCATCTGCGTTTCTAGGTGCCAGCCCCTTTCTCCCTCTTTAGAGCTTATCATTCCAATTCCTGCTTCCATTGTCACAACTCCTCTTTCTCTGACCTTCCCAATTCCCTCTTGCAACTCTTGTGTCTTACATTAAGCCTACCAAGATTGTCAAGGATAAGTTTCCAGCTCAAGATTCTGAACTTAATCATATATGCAAAATCTTTTTCTGTCATGAAAAGCAGCATATTTAGCTTTTGGAAAGTAGAATGTTGATGTCTTTGGTGGACCCATTATTCTGTTTACCACACTATGGTTCTTAACTGCCATTAAGGGGTTAAACATAACTAAGACTATGGTTTAGATGGAAATTGATAAAATAGCTTTTTCTCAGAGTGACAGGATGAGGGTACTGCATGTTTAAGTATTCTGAACCCCAAGGGAGCAAAAAGCTTAGAGCATTCTAGAAACTAAATGAAGAATCTGCATGACCAAAGTGTGTGTATGAGCATAAATTCAAATTACTATGTCCTTTAGACCTTGAGTAAGTTACTTATCCTCTCTAAATAAGACTCTTCTTCCTTACACCTGTAATACTACATTTTCTAGATTCTTTGGAAAGTTTAAAAATACATCTAAAGAGAAAGGCTAGCAATAATCACTGGATAGGTACTTGTGATTATAAGGTCAATAGAGAGTAGCTTTTGTTACATCCTTGGGGTCTTTTTGCATTTGTTACTGACTGTGTGCTAGAACCTAAAATAATCATTTAGCAAGAGCAATTCTCTCCTCTTGATACTCCCAACTCCAT
Organism: Plecturocebus donacophilus; assembly: GCA_004027715.1. Classification (NCBI taxonomy): domain Eukaryota; kingdom Metazoa; phylum Chordata; class Mammalia; order Primates; family Pitheciidae; genus Plecturocebus; species Plecturocebus donacophilus. The sequence continues at coordinate 8,733 of PVKP010017680.1, read as the reverse complement.
GTGCTCTGTCTTCTTTTCATCATTCAACATCTTTCCTGAGTAGAAAATTTAATCTCTGTTTAAGTCCTTTGAGGTACAACAATCAAGCACAGACTGTGTGGTCTGAATATATGTCATATTTTATGTACATAGTTATGGTCATTGCTCTAACTAGGTATATATTATATATTTAAATAAAAGAATGAATTTCTTTATATGAGCACTTTTTATCTCCATTTATCAAGTACAAGCGGCAAATTAAAGCAACAACTTTTATTAGTTTCTCAAAGGTATGAGATAAAAGATATTTAGATGTGTATGTGTAACACCAAATTGTATTCATATATCTCCAAAATCTACCTTCATTTATTTTTCACTGATAAAAACAGTTTTAGCTGACAGCATTGCCAGCACACTAATTAGCTCTCAGTTGCAGAGTTTTCAGTAAGATTCCACCTACAACCTCTGTGTTTTATTGTCAGGTAGCCTGACAAGAATATATCATTTTTAAATGCTGAACAGATTAAACAACGGTGAACAATTTTTTTTTCTTTTTTTCACTTCACATCATCTGATGATGTCTGAGCATAACCAATTTGGGGTTGTTTTTTCTGTTTGTTTGTTTTTCTGTCAGACATTTCATTGGAAATTGAACTACAGTTTTCGTTTCTAAGTTGCTACTGGAGTAGTATGATGACTAATATTGTATGACTTACAACAGCAGAATGATGAGTGATCTGGTTAATGCCTAACACATATTAGGAGCTCAAAGAATGTTGGTTTTGATGAATAAGAATATGAATACATGGTGGAGGCAAGTAAGAAAAACGTCATTTCCTTCCTGTTTTTAAAAAATCATCTGTTCCATTATTTTTTGGTCTCCACAAAATGTTCCATATGGAAATTAATTTTCTATTTCACTCTTGTCAGTAGACTGAAAAAGAGACAGATATAAAAAAACTGAGAGTTATTACAGTACAATGGAAAAGACCCTAGGACTGCTATGAAAAACATCAGTCCTCTTTCACATTCTGAGCACATGAGAAGATGGCAGTTCTCTTTTGATTTCAAATATGCCATATAATTTGCTTTGATCAATGAAATATGAACAAATGTGAAATATGTTATATACAGATAGTCTTAAGAGGCAACAGGTAATTCATAAAAATTGATTTTCTCTGGTATTGTAACTAGAAAAATTCTAAATGTTGCAGGCACTGTTTAAGTATGTCTCTAAGGTACTTAAATTAGCAGAAACCACCTGCTGAACCAAGATGGACATGTAGAAATAGCAGAAAACAATCCTTTGCATTTTTAGCATAAATCATTTTTAGCATAAATATCAGTATGATATTTAGAAAGATGTGTTACTGCAGCAAAACCTATGCCAACCTAACTGATATACACCTAGACTTATATTTAAAGCTCTTCTCTGTAATTTCCTATCTTTTAAGTATTATTAATTGATCTTAATTTAACATATTAATGTTTTAAAATAATTATTTTAAATTTCAATACCGATTGTATTCAAGGCAACCTTGAGCATTTCGTGTACACTGATTAAATTATTTATTGAAAACTTGACAGACTGATATGCTAACCTCATTATACAGGTGAGGAATATGGAATTCAAGAGGATTTATGTAACTTGTTTATGTCCTGATATTCAGTGAATAGAGATCTGACTCTGAATTTGACATGTATACCTTCAGAAACCTGTTCTGTTAATCAGATATGTATTCCATTTTTGTTCTGAAATTACATTTTAATATTCATAAAAATAAGCACAAAATAGCGATTTTGTAAAAACCAAATGGGATAGAAATAAGGATAAAGTCCCTGACACAGAATTAAATCAATAACTTATAACATCCCTTTCTATCTCCCATTAAAGAAAAGCTTTAGTTTGGTGCCACAGGTGAGGTAAACGACAGAAAAGACAGAAATAACACGCATTATATTGTAGAATTATTTTTGACAAATGTCTTGATTATTTCCTGAATGTCAATTACATATGTTCTTTTCTGCATATGAAAAAATCTAATAAAGATGACTACTATTCTTTTGAAGTTTGACATGATTCATTGATTTATTCACATATTAACTTAAAGTATATTAATAATTAATAATTTTTCTCACACTTATAACAAATAATATAAACATCTTGTATGTAGCTCATATCTTATTTTTTAGAAGGATGAAGAATGTAACATTGCACTTTTCACACTTAATAATTAGTTGGAAAAACTGAAAGAGGAAAAAAAGAAGAAAACTAAACAATATCCAAAATACTACTCTTCTTCTTTGTTTTAGTAACTTATGATTTTAATTCTTTTTATTCAAACTCACCACACACACACAAAAACTCCACTTATCAATACAAATTTCTTAAATTAAACTAATACAAAATGACCTAAGAAGTTTGGAAAAGAGCAGCAGAAATATTTGGAATGAAATCAAAGAGTTTATTTATATTTAAATAGCAATTAAAATAAAATTCTACTATTAGAAGTAGGACAGCTGGAACAGTGAAACAGACTGATACATACAAACCATGGATTGATACCCAGCAATAAAGCATAACAAATTGATGATGTAGGCTACAGCTTAGATGAATCTGCAGGGAATTATGTTAAATGAAAAAGAAAACATCAAGAAGTTATATGTGTTTAGTTTATATAATATTTTTTAAATGACAACTTCTTAGAAGTGGAAAACTGATTAGTGATTGACGGAAGTCATGGTGGGGGCCCTGGGTAAGAAAGAGGGAGTGTGATTATAGGAGGACAACACAGTAGATACTAGTGACAGAACTGTTCCGTGTCTTGACCATGAAGATGGAAACAGACAAATGCATGTGATAAATTTCTATGCAACTAAATAGACACACACATACATGTACACACAGGAGTACAAGTGAAACTTGGAAATCTGAGCAAAATTGGTGAATTATATCAATGTCAATATCCTAGTTGTAATATTTCAGTATAGTTTGCCTGATATTATCACTGGAGAGACTGCATAAGGGTTACATGAGATCTCTCTGTATTATTTTAAAATAATGTAAAATGATTATAGTTTAAAAATTTTTAAATATGAACCTAGAATTATCTCAAGAATTTCAATTAAAAACATAACACACTGTACCTCTAACGAACTTCCAATGTGTTGTAATTGCTTTTGAACTGGATTTGCTATTCAGATACCATATTTAAACTGATTGCCTGTGCTCACCATCTCTTTAATAATTATTAGATTGAAAAAAATGTTGAAGTATTTCATTCGTTGTGGATTGAATTTTGTACCCCAAAATGATATGTTGAAGTACTAACCCCTGCTGTCTATGAATATGACTTTATCTGAAAATAAGGTATTTGCAGATGTAATCAAGTTAAGATGAGGCTGTAGTAGATTAGTGTGGGCCCTAATCCAGTGATTAGTGTCCTTCTAAGAAAAGGAAAACTTGAACATAGTTACACAGACAGGCACACACAGTGGGAAAGTCATGCAAAGATGGGGCTGACATGGAGTAATGTGCCTGTAAGCCAAGGAACATCAAGAATTGCTGGCAGTCACAAGAAGCTAGAAAAAAAGAGGAAGGATATTTCCTTGAGCCTTCAGAGAGAGCATGTGCCTGGAAATACCTTGATTTTGAACTTCTAGCCTCTAGAATTATGAGTGAATAAATGTTTGTTCTTTTATGCCACAAAATTTATGTATTCTTATTATAGCAGCCCTACAGAATGAATACAATGGTATTTTATTTAATGTATCACCTGAAACCTTTTATGTCAATGTAAAATAGTAAATTAAACCACCATAAGTAATTCCATTTTGAATTCTTCAGTTATTGTCTATTTACAATATGAAAGCTTACCTGAATAGCCAAAGCAAAAAGAACAAAACTGGAGGCATGTATCACCTGACTTCAAACTACACTATAAGGCTACAATAATGAAAATAATATGGTATTGATACACAAAAAGACAAACAGACAAATGGAACAGAATAGAGAACCCCAAAATAAAGCTATACACCTACAGCCATCTGATCTTTGACAAGGTCAACAAAAATAAGCAATGGGGAAAGCACTTCCTATTCAGTAAATGGTGTTGTGATAACTGATTAGCCGTATTCAGAAGAATGATCCTGGACCCCTACATGTCACCATAGACAAAATTCACTCAAAATGGATTAAAGACTTAAATATAAGACCTCAAACTATCAGAATCCTAAAAGAAAACCTAGGTAACACCATTCTGGATGTCAGCCTTGGGAAAGAATTTATGACTAAGTCCTCAAAAATAATTGCAACAAAAACAAAAATTGAAAAGTGAGACCCAATTAAACTAAAAAGCGTCTGCACAGCAAAAGAAACTATCAGCAGAGTAAATAGACAACCTACAAAATGAGAGAAAATACCTGCAAACTACACATCCAACAAAGGTCTAATATCCAGAATCTATAAGGAACTTAAACAGCAAAATAAGCAAAAAATATCAAATAATTAGGACCAAGGACCTGAGCAGACACTTCTCAAAAGAAGACATACAGGCAGCCAACAAATATATGAGAGAATGCTCCACATCACTAATTGTATTGTGCTATTCTCACACTGCTATAAAGAAATACCAGAGACAGAGCAATTTATAAGAAAAGGAGTTCCGCAGGCTGTAAAGGAAGCAAAATGCCAACATCTGCTTCTGAGGATTTCTCAGAAAGCTTCCAAACTTGGTAGAAAGCAAAGGGGGACCAGGCACATAGCATGGTGGAAACAGGAGCAAAAGAGAAAGAGGGAGAGAGAAAGAGAGTGGAAGGGGAGGTGCCATTCACTTTTAAGTGAGCAGGTCTCACGTGAACTCAGAGAGAGAGCTCACCACCAAGGAGGTGGTTCAAGCCATTCATGAGCATTTCATCCTGATGATCCAAACGCCTTCCACCAGGCCCTACTTCCAGCATTGGAGTTTACTACTTGACATGAGATTTGGGTGGTGACAAGTACCTACACTATATCACTAATCATCAGAGAAATGCAAGTTAAAACAATGAGATACCATTTCATACCAGTCAGAACGGCTGTTTTTTAAAATTCAAAAAAACAGCAGATGCTGGCGAGGTTGCGAAGAAAAGGGAACGTGTATGCACTGGTGGTGGGAAAGTGAATTAGCCACTGTGGAAAGCAGTTAGGAGATTTCTCAAAGAACTTTACACAGAGGTACCGTTTGATTCAGCAATCCACTTAGGGATATATAGTTGAAAGAAAACAAACTGTTCTACCAAAAAGACACCTGCAATTTCGTGTTCATCACAGCACTATTCACAATAGCAAAGACATAATCAACCTGGGTGCTCCATCAATGATGGATTAAATAAAGAAAACGGGGTTTATACATACCAGGGTACACTATACAGCTCTATAAAGAATGAAATCGTGACCTCTGCAGCAACATGGATGCAGCTAGAGGCCATTATCCAAAGGAAATTAATGCAGAAACAGAAAACCAAATATTGCAGGGTCGTACACAACTACAAGCCAAATATTGGGCCTAAAGATGGCAACAATAGAAACTGGAGACTACTAGAGGTATGAGGAAAGGTGGGAGACAAGGGATGAAAGACTATTGGGTACCATGCTCAGTACCTGGATAATGGAATAATTCATATGCCAAATGTCAGCATGTACCACCTGAATCTAAAATGAAAGTTGAAAAACAATTCAGAATATAAAAAATTACCTTATTCAGCTAAAATATTAAACTATATCTTATTTCTATAAATGGTAATTATTATATTTTGGGCAAAATAATCACCTTACCTATCTATAATTAAATGTCTGATTAACATTTTATTTAAGTTTGATAGTTATCAAATCATTACTGATTTTTCTGAAGTATCTTTAAAATGTTTCAAAATATTTCATAAAAATAAACATTTAAACATGAAAAAAATGTATCAAAGCTTTATTGTTCCTCAATTACAATTCAGAAAATCATTCTTAGCAATGCCCTAACACTATGTGGTAGAGATGGTGAAAGAAATATTATATTTTCTTTGTTTCTTCTTTTAATCAGTGTATTTACTTTTGTTTTCTTATTCTTATGTATATGTATTGCTGGGCCCTCTATGTATAAAATGGTAATTTGTATAAACTATTACTTACAGCTCATATTTTCATCCAGATTTACAAAGATATATAGACAGATATTTGTTTAGTTCAAAGTTTAAAAATGGTTTATTCATATGTTCTCTGAAACCATGTATACTGTGAAGTATAAATTCAAGTAAATCATGCTGTGGAAATAGTTTATTTTATACTGGATTCAACCTAGAAAGCTGTTGACATCATTTAATATTAAAACATTTCTAAAATGCTCCATCACTAAAAGCTCTTGAATAGTAAAATATTATTAAAAATCAGCTTCAAATATGAAAAGAAAATACCTTTGAAAGGCCATCAACATGAAAGGAAATTCTCACATATATTAGCATTGAAATGGAAATGCATTTTCAGTAAAGAGAAGTTATCAGAAATTCTCCCTCAATATATATTTCACCACAATTCCCTTTGGCCATTCTACCCACACTATGACCACCAACACATTGTCATGAGAAGTTTGCTCTACAGAATATACTAAATCGGAGTATTCAATCTTTCAATTCAGTATTACACATACTGGTTACAACTTCAGAATAATTATGGCTTATAACAAACTATCCTCAAACATTTCACTATTATAACTATGGCGGTATTGAAAACTATGTTGTAAAGTGCTATGAAGTGCCAGATAGATACTTTCATTTTGTACAATTAGTGCATCTTAGAATAACAAAGTGGACCAAACTCTTCTCCAGGATTGTTGTCCAGGCTGGATTGCAGTGGTGTGGTCACAGCTCACTACAGCCTCAACATCCTGGATTCAAGCCACCCTCCAGTAGCTGGAACTACAGGCACGCACCACAATACCTGATTACTTTAAAAAAAATTTTTTGTAGAAACAAGGATCTCACCACGTTGTGTCTATTACAAATTAACCAAGCAAGTTTTGACAATGTATTTAACATTACTGTGTCTTAGTCCCCTCACTTGTGAAATGATTTAATAATGAAATCTAAACTACCGGTTTGTTGTTAGAATTAAATAAACAACAGGTAAACCAATTATAATGTCTGAAAAACAAATGAATAATAAGTACTTAATAAATGGTAGCAAGAGGAAATTTGGGGATTTCTACCTGGGCTTCTGTGTAGTCATTATTCTTAATCCACAATTCACACATAACCAATTGCTTTCTACAAACATTTATCCTCAAGATGATGTTTACACAGAGGCAGCTCTTGAGACTTTAAACAGAATTTGTAAATCCATAGCAGAGATCATAGCCGTGAAATTCAGGGTTTCCATCTTAAGAGCCAGACTTCTTGGTGGCAGAAAAAGTTCTTTGTTTTCACCAAAGGGCTAAGAGGCAGGAGTAGTTTGAACAGCAGTACAAAGACAGGAGATAGAAAAATTCTTTCTACCCGGGTGGAAGTGATTTGAAGAGAGAGGGAGAGTTAAAACATGGCTGTTGCTGTAGTGGCTGTTCTTGTTCATGTCAGGGGTTTCTTTTTAGGGGAGATGGAAACTTCATTTAAATTGGGAAACATTTTAAAATAAAGACTATTGTTGCCCTACTTTCTAGGGTGTAGTCCTCATAGAGGGGCTTTGTGTCTGGAACACTGTTGAAATAGATGGCATTAATAAAGGCAAGAATGGTCTAGATGAGAGGCTGGCAAACTTTTTATTAAGGGTCAGATAGCAAATAGTTCAGGCTTTGTAGGCCATATAATTTCTGTCACAACTAACTTTGCTCAACCATGCCCTGTAGTAAGTAAACAACCATGAGCAATTAATAACAGAATAAATAAAACTTTATGGATACTGAAATTAGAATTTTGTATCTTTCCTGTCATGAAATATTATTCTTCTCCTGATAATTTTCAACAATTTAAAAGTGTAAAAATCATTCTTGGGTCACAGAACATACAAAAACATGACATTAATCAAATTTGGCACACAACCTGTAGTTTGCTGTGCCCTGGTTTAGACACAAGATCTAACACTGTCCCTTGAGGTTTCTAAGAGAAGCATAGGAGGACATAAAAGTTTTCTCTTTCCTTGTGAAGGGAGAGAACGTAAATGAGAATAAACAAGAATGGCTATTTAGTTGGGAAAGTGACAATATAGTACATGTGGACTGAAAGAAATATGCTGAGGTGGAGCCAAACTTGTCAGCAACATAAGCAGTGCTGAGAGGCCAATGTACTAATTAAGGAAGGTCAAATTAGGTCTCATCCCAAGGCTAAAAGGGTCTGAAGATGATCTTAGAAGAGACTTAAGTCTCTGTACTACCCTTGTTCTCTGAGGCCATGTGTTACCTAAGCATCTCTGGAAACTAGATCCCAATTAAGGAGAAAGATTTGGGGGTTTGAGTATCATTAGGTAGGACAAGACTCAGTTGAGAAGCCAGAAGGAAGTACAATCAGTGCCAGGGAGTGTCACTGAGCCTGAGTCAGTACCCAGGTTTTCTATTCTTTTTCAGGTTGTGAAAACCACCAATCTCTAAAGGCTGACTTGCTACCCACTAACCTCCCAACGTGTAATGCAATCCTGCCTAGAGTGTATCCCTACCTAGAGGTCTCTTTTAGCTGCTTGATTCAACTCTTCCTATACGGGCAATTCATCTACCAATTGAACTCCACCAATTGAAGGCAGAA
>PVKP010017679.1:0-45617 GCA_004027715.1 Plecturocebus donacophilus | reverse complement strand
CACATAATTGGAAGTAAATCACTCCCCAGCAATTGCATAGCATTTCACAGGTTTAAATAAAATATTGGTTGGCTGCTTATTTGTTATTTTCATCCCCTATTCCTTCCTGTCTCCATTGTTAAGCACAATTATTGGCATAAAAGAGGTTTTTAATACCCATTTTTAGACTGTATACTAGCCTGGGCAATAAAACAAGAATCCCATTCTCTCTCCCTCTTTCTCTTCCTCTTTCTTTCTCTCTTTCATTCTTTTTTTTTCTTTCTTTCTCTCTCCTTTTCTAAAATCTCTTCCTCTCTCTTTCATTCTTTTTTTCCTTCCTTTTGCTGTTTCTTTCTTTCTCCTTTTCTCTCTTTTTCTAAAATCTCTTCATCTCTCTTTCTCTCTTTTATTCTTTTTATTCTAAAAAAAAAAATTTTAAATAAGTGAGATGAAATTTTAGTCATGATTTCAAAAACGTCTTCAGTATCTGCATCTTTTTCACCATTTAAAATGTTTCTAAATGTTCTGAAATTTAATTCCTATCTATGATAGATTTCAATTAAGAAAAAGAAAAGAGCTTTCTTGGGGAAAGGAGGTAGTTAATAGGGTGACAGCAACCCTCTGTGGATGATATTATGAAAAGTCCTCATATAATAGGTGAGTTTGGCCATCTCTGGTGATGAGCTAACCTAGAGGATGAACTATAAAGCTCAAAGAATTCAGGAACACAAGGAAGAAAGGGAAATTAACCTGACAGAGCAGCATTACTCAGTGCCAGGCCGCCTGTTACACGCATCACCTCATTCAGTGCTTACCACCAGCCAGACTCAGTAATTGTTATCCCACATTCTACAAGAGAAAACTGAATCACCAAGAAGTAAAGTAACTAGCCCATCACAGCAACTTAGAGATAGATAGAAAGGTTGATTCTAAACTCCACTAAGGGCCATGCCACCTCCATTTCATTCAAGTTAAGAAGATATAAATACTCAGAATAATTATAAATAAGCTGTTTGAAATTACAGACTATTCACATATCCAGTAGTTTTTTTTTTTTCTTTAAAGAAGGACAGTAATAAGAGGAATTTTAAAACAGGAGCCAGGGCGGCCAAGGCAGGAGGACACTTGCGGCTAGGAGTTCCAGACCAACCTGGGCAACACAGCAAGACCCCATCTCTACAAAAAATAAAAAAGTAGCTGGCCATGGTAGCATGCTCCTGTAGCCCTAGCTACTCAGGAGGCTGAGACAGGAGAATCACTGGAGCCCAAGAGGTTGAAGCTGCAGTGAGCCGTGATTGTGCCACTGCAATCCAGCCCATGCTACAGAGGTGTAAACCCTGTCTCAGAAATAAAATAATAAAATTTTTAAAAACAGCCAAAGAGCAAGGCTGGATCCAAAGGTCTCCAGTGTCATCCAGGTACACACCTAGTTCCTCTCATCAGGTGTGTCCTCCAACTGCAGGAAAGGCACCAGGCTGTCAGCCCAGTCCTGAGATTGTTCCACTCATAGCCCTTTTGGCAGTATGGTCATTTTCACAATATTGATTCTACCCATCCATGAGATTGATGTGTTTCCATTTGTTTGTGTTGTCTATGATTTTTTTCAGCAGTGTTCTGTAGTTTTCCTTGTAGAGTTCTTTCCTCTCCTTGTTATGTATATTCCTAAGTATTTTATTTTTTGCAGCTATTCTAAGAGGGATTGAGTTCTTGATTTGATTCTCTACTTAGTCGCTGTTAGTGTATGGAAGAGTTACTAATATGTGTACATTAATCTTGTATTTGGAAACTTTGCTGAATTCTTCTATCATTTCTAGGAGATTTCTGGAGGAGTCTTTAGGGTTTTCAAAGGTAGACGATCATATTGTCGGCAAACAACGAAGGGTTTTCCATGTAGACAATCATATTTTCAGCAAATAGTGACAGTTTGACTTCCTCTTTACCAGCTAGGGTGCCCTTTATTTCTTTCTCTTGTCTGATTGCTCTGGCTAGGACTTCCAGTACTGTGTTGAAAAGGAGTGGTGAAAGTGGGCATCCTTGTTTTGTTCCAGTTCTCGGAGGGAATGCTTTAACTTTTCCCCATTCAGTCTTATGTTGGCTGTGGGTTTGTCATAGATGGCTTTTATTACATTAAGGTATGTCCCTTGTATGCTGATTTTGCTGACAGTTTTAATCATAAAGCGATGCCGCATTTTGCCAAGTGCTTTTTCTGCATCTATTGAGATGATCAGGTGATTTTTGTTCTTAATTCTGTTTATGTGGTGTTTCACATTTATTGACTTGCGTATGTTAAACCATTCCTGCATCCCTGGTATGAAACCCACTTGATCATGGTGGATTATCTTTGTGATATGTTGTTGGATTCGGTTAGCAAGCATTTTGTTGAGGATTTTAGCATCTATATTCATGAAGGATATTGGTCTGTAGTTTTCTTTTTTGGTTATGTCCTTTCCTGGTTTTGGTCTTAGAGTGATGCTGCCTTTATAGAATGAATTAGGGAGGATTCTTTCTCTATCTGTGGAATAGTGTCAAAAGGATTGGTACCAATTCTTTGAATGTCTGGTAGAATTCTGCTGTGAATCCATCTGGTCCTGGACTTTTTTTTGTTGGTAATTTTTAAATTACCATTTCAATCTCGCTGCTTGTTATTGGCCTGTTCAGGGTATCTAATTCTTCCTGATTTAAGCTAGGAGGGTTATATTTTTTCCAGGAATTTATCAATCTCTTCTAGGTTTTCTAGTTTATGCACTCACAGGCCTGACTGGGTTACAGATTCATCAGACACTTCTGAGTGGCCTAGAATTTGCAATGTAGATAGACCTAGAAGGAGAGAACGCCCTGACCAGCAGGTGGGAGTAGGCCAGTTTCCTTGGAGTTACATTTCTCACTATAAACTAGTAAATTAGCATTCTGATTTATGCTTCAGTCTCTTTTTAATTTAATTACAGTGGATCCATCCCAAAGAAACCACTTGGCACAGAGGACCTTGACAAAATGGAGCCTTTCTGCCCATAAAGCTGAATGCTGTCTCCTGGTTCTCTCTAATCCTCCTCATTGGTCTCCACCCTTCTGACCAGTTGTAGAGGCAGGAAGGGCAATCCTAAACACTGGACTGCTGGCATGACCACAACCTGACCTCCTACCAGAGGAGACCAAGCACCCCCATTTCTCTTCTAAGCTGCCTTCCTCTCCTATGCTTTAGCTTTTTCCCTGTTAGATGAAAGTGGTGTCCATTAAAACCTATTTGTTGAATAAAACATTGTGGGGGATATAAATGTATTTAGAAGTTTATTCTGATAACTTAAAAGTTACATTTTCAGCATAGTGGGAAATAATGGGTATCTATACAATAATATTCAAGGTATCTGAGAGTGTGTGATATATAATCTCCTCATAAATATTATATAAAGTTGCTATATAAATCTCCTGTAAAGGGGAGATTATTTTTGACTGAAGTGATCTGGGAAGCTTCATGTAGAAGATGGCATTCAAGCTGGTGCTTGAAGCCGAGAGAGGATTTTAATATGTGGAGTTGGAAGAGGGAGTGATCCAAAATGCAGGAATCAACATGCATAAACTGCGGGTGTCTCTGTGTAATGATAACATGCAGAAAGAACAGAAGGATGCCTGAAATATTTATTTTACTCTGGGTGCATTTTATTTTGTATATATTTGATCTTAATTAACTGAGTTTTAGATTTTATTTTGTCTTTGCATGGAAACTAGGGTGGTGAATATCTCCTCATGGGTATGTTTTTCTGTGTCACGTGGACATGAACTATGGAGATGGGTCTTCAGAACCTGACCATATGTGTTTCTAGGTATAAACGTCTGTGTGGGTGCATTTCTCTACACAGATTTTTTGGTCTTTGTGGGTGTGCGCACATGCAGTCCTGAGGGTTGAGAAGGAAAGAGAGGAAGGATTAGAGGGGAGAAACAGCGAGGGGGGAAAGGAAGTGAGAAGTTGTTGAGGGTGTTGGAGCTGTTAATGGAAAAAATAGACTGTAAAATATTTTAAAGAGGTTTATTCTGAGCCAATATGAGTGACCACAGCCTGGGTAACACCGTCTCAAGAGGTCCTGAGAAACTGTGCCCGCCTCAGTTGGATTACAATTTGGTTCTATACATTCTAGGGAGGCAGAAGTTACAGGCAAAGTCATAAATCAATACATGAAGGGTATACATTGGTTCAGCCCAAAAAGGCAGGATGTCTTGAAGCAGCTCTTACAGGTTATGCATGGATTGAGATATTCTTTAATTTACAAGTGATTAAAGGAGTAAAGCTTTGTCTAAAAATTTGGAGTCAGCAGAAAGGAATGTTAACTTAAGTAATCTTAAGTTTCCTTGTGCTTTGACATGGTGCTTCCTTCCTGGTCCTTTGACATGGTAAGGCCTTAAAAGCTGCTTCAGAATTAAGATCCCTAACCTAACCCCTAACTTTGTCTTAGTTCCCCCTCACATATAGTGAGAAATGTCACTATGTTGCCCAGGCTGGTCCCAAACTCCTGACCTCAAGGGATATTTCCTCTTCGGCCTCCCAAAGGGCTAGGCTACAGGCATAAGCCACTTTGCTGGCCCAGATTTTTCATCTGTTCTTCTGAGGGTAGCCCCAAGAGATCAGCTGAGGAACTTTATCTGCATAGGACAACCTTTGTTCCCATGTAGCTCTACTGCTCCCCTTCCCTTAATGTAGGCCCCCCAACTCCTGGGTCCATTCATTCTCCCTAATGACCTACTGCCCCTTAAAGGAATTGTTGACATTCCTTATCGCCCACTCTCCATGAAAAAGGACGTGTAAGCTTCTGTACTACACTGGGTTATTCAGTAATAATCACTCTGATTATTAATAATCCCCTCCCTCATACAGATGAATAAATTTGTATGCTTTTTCACCTATTAATCTGCTTTTTGTCAGTTGATTTTCATAGATCCTTCTAACGGTGAAGGGAATTTTCCCCTTTGCCATGTACAAGGGGAACCTCTGCTCTTAAGACCAAGTGTGGTTTCATATTCTTAGTATCTTACATAGTTGATAATTGATTGTCCCATAGATCTCAGATGTTCCTTTCTTATAATACAACATTTATCCATAAAAGGCTAGTGCTTCAAAATGCCATCTTTTCTTTCATCCATTGCACTCTATCTCTTTTCATTGGTTCAGTCTTTCATCGAATTTAATCCTCCTTTTGGATTGCCTTTGTTTAGTTTAGTTTTTTCTCCCTTTTTCTTATCCTTCCAGTTTGATTTCTTTCTTCACTGTAGTTTTCACCTTCTGTAAGTTTTCTCTTCTAACTTATGGAACTAATACCATACCTCAGAAACAAATGTTTTTTAATTGAGGAAGGGGCACTTCTTGTTGTATGAATATTTTTTAGGCTCCATTCTTGGCTTTTGTCTTCCCTGTCACTGCTACAGTCAATTCATTCATTGATCTTACAGATTTAAATTGGATACCTTTGTTTATGTGAAAGGCATGACGAAAACAGAAAAAAAAGTCCCTCAGGAAGTTTCTTTCTAGTAGAAGGAGAGAGAAAGTAAACAAATAGGAAAATATGTAGTATGTTAGATGGTGATAAGTGCAATGGAGAAAAATAAAGCAGAGACTGAGTCAAGAGTATGAACAAGATTTGTAATTTTAAATAGGTGGCAAGGGGAGGTCTGAGAAGATGATCTTAGAACAAAGACCAGTAGGAGATGGGGGAGCAAATCATGTGTGTCTCTGGGAAAAGGGAACAGGAAACATCGATAGGGAGAAGACAGGTAAAGATCCAGTAAGAGTCCCTCAAGCCAGTACACAGAGGTTGAGGACTTCAGAAAGCCTCCACAGCATGGTGTCCTTCGGATAGACTTTGTCTCAGGTCACTACCTCAAAACCTTGTAAGGACTTCTTCCTCAGTCTCCTTTTATCTTACCTCATCCTTTTTTTCTTTTTTAAAAGATGGAGGCTCACTATGTTGACTAGGCTGGTCTCGAACTCCTAGGCTCAAGCTTTCTAAACAGCTGGGACTGCAAGAGCACACCACTGTTCCTGGCTCTTCCCTTATCTTTGTGTCTTTAGGGACTAAATTGGTTTAGTTTGGTCTGCCCAACTTGGGAGGTTTAGCCAGCACGTCATCAATGACAGCCTGGCCTTTGGCCAAGCTCTGGACAAGCACCAGCCTATGGACCATTGACATTCCATGTGTTCTTCTTCATTCAAAACTGAGCCTCATCTAGGCCAAATGCTCAATTCCTGTGTGGTTTCTCACTATCACATTAACCTATATGCTTCTCTCTGTGTCACAATTTACTGGGGACAATTTGGAAGACAGCAGACACTTAGGTGAACTTTTTACAGAGACTACTTTGTTTTTTTTGAGAAGTACCTTAGAACATAAAGAGACGAATTCCTTTTAAGGAGATTTTTCATCTTGCCCGATTAAGATGGAGTGACTGTTTTGTTTCATGTACAAGACACCCCTCCTTCATTTCTGTACTTCAGGAGTTAATAAATGCTGGCTTTTAAATTGTACCATTTATAAAATTGTGAAAGGTCAGAGCTACTGTTTCAACCAGCTATAATAACTCTCTGTTGTATATCTATATGTGAAAATGGGTTTTCCTGCATCTAAGCTTTCTCTCCTTTCCTTGCCGAAGGAATATTAATAGCCTTCTACAGTATTCATATTTGTCTGAAGCCAGTTTTGCCTCTTTTTTTTTACTCACCACTATTCCAATGAGGATCTCCTCTGTTTTGTTCTGTTCTGTTCCCTCCTTTTTTCCCCTCTCTTGGAAAATTTAACTGAGAAATAAGTCATTCTGTTATGTGCACACTCAAGGAATAACCAGTCCAGATAAGCAGCCAAAAATGTCTAAAAGATCTTGAAAATGGCTCAGAGAGTAGATTTTAAGTGTTCTCTCTACGTACATACAAAATAAGTATGTCAGGTAATGCAAATGTTAATTAGCTCAAATTAGCCATTTCATAATGTATATTTCAAAACAACATACATGATAAATATATATAATTTCTATTTGTCAATTAAAATAAGTAAATAAAAGTTTTTAAAGTCTAAAAGAAATCTTTATTAAACTGTTAGGGTTTCTTTTTGTGAACACTTAAAAGGGTATCTACATATAGTCTATGTTACTAAGTTATGAGATAAGAAGAAATAGATTTAAAGACTAAGAGATTTTGTCATGATTCAGAGTCTCTAAATTTTAGTTTATCATATAAAAAATAATAGCATATTTATCTTTAGATAGATATGACTTATATCTTGTCTTTTTTCTTTTTCAATTGAGACAGAGTCTCACTCTGCCACCCAGGCTGAAGTGCAGTAGCAGGATCATAGCTCATCGCAGCCTCCATCTCCTGGGCTCAAGCAATCCTCCTGCCTCAGCCACACACACCACCACACCCGACTAATTGTTTTTATTTTTAGTAGAGACGAGGTCTCGCTATGTTGTTCAGACTGATCTTGAACTCCTGAACTCAAGTGATCCTCCCACCTTGGCCTCCCAAAGTGCTGGGATTATAGGTGTGAGCCACCATGCCCAGCCTATTTTGTCTTCTTACTAACTATTCTTTTGCCTATCCAAAAGTCAGTCAGATTTTTAAAAAAACTGTAAAGGTGTCTTTTATGAATAAACTATATTTATAGGGTTTTCTAAAATGGCCATTAGGTACAACAGAGATTTGCTCCTTCAACCCATAAAAGGAAGGACAATAGGAATAATTAGTTTTGTCTAGAATTTTTCCAAATTTTAGTTAATTCAAGCCTATGTGAACTCCTTTGTTTATCAAATTTAAGATTTAAAACAACTGTCCAGCCCTTTGTAGACAAGTTGCAGCCTAACTCTCCCACTGATTGTAACAAAAAGTCTGAAAAAATACAAAAAACCACTATCTAGGAACTCTGAGAAGTAGAAGTAGCAGTTGGCTGTGAAGGGAAGTAGTCAAAGCCTGAAAAACAACCCAAATGGAGGCAGTGAGTTTCCTGAGTTATTTTCTTCCCTTACCTACCAATTTTGATCCAAAGGCAACCTGAGTTGGGGAACTATATAGCAGGAACACATAGCAAAAACTGAGAAAAATCCCATTTTTCCTGGCCATGGGTCTGGAAAAGATGGACAATGCAAGCTAGAGAGTGTGGGGAGAATCCTTTATTTTATTTTTCTCTTTTCATCCTTTCCAAACCATGCCCAGGACCAGCTCTGATCATACAGCTGAGCTGTCACGTTGGCTGTGGTGCAGAAACCCAGAACCCTGAGAGCAAACCTGTTCCTCCAGAAGGAGGAACTAATGCCCCTGGAGTAGTCTTCCTCAGTGTGTGTGGGTGGATGGAAGAATTCCTGTTATTTCTCTCTCTCTCTTTTCTCTAATTACCTTGTCCTGAGTGTAGAACCAATCACACAGAACTGTATGATTATGGTGGCCACAACTGTAGGAGAAACTTCAGCTCTCTATGAAAAGACTGATGAAAAGGTGCCCCTGAGAAACAAAGAATGTATTGAAAGTCCTGCATAGAAGAGAGGGGAATAAGGAATCCCCAACTTCCATGTGAATTGTCACAAGTCCATACTCACCCCCAAGCTGCGTATTCAGAACACATGAAAAAATATATAGCAAAAGCTTTGAGAACTGAACTGCCATATAACCTATCACCTATGTCTCAGACTAACCTCTAAGTAGTGCATGCAAAGAGCAGACGAAAACAGCGTAGCAAATACTTCAAAAACTGTAGTCTTTGGAACTACTGCCCACAGAAAGTGACAGAACTTTCCATCCAAACCTAACGGGCTTAACTTCCTACTAAAATAAAAACACCAACATTCTGCAGAGGACTTAAATAGGCCAGAGCTCACGATTTAGTATGCAAAATGTCTAAGATTCAACCTATTAAGAATTAAGAAAATGTGACCAATTCTTAAGGGGAAAAAAATAATCAATAGATGTCAACCCCAAGATGTTGACATTATTAGACAAACACCTTAAAGTGGCTCTTGTGTGCATCTTCCAGAAGGTAAAAGTAAACCCTATTGAAGTAAACAGAAATATAGACAATCTAAGCAAAGAAACATAAATTATAAAAAGGAACCTATTAGAAATTTAAAACTGAAAAATGCAGTATCTGAAATAAAATATTTACTGGGTACTGTTAAAAGCAGAATGGAAAAGAATCACCAATCCATGAACTTGAATTTGGGCCAATAGACATTTTTAATCTTTAGAGAGAAAAAAAAATGGAAAAAAGAGATGAGTACAATCATGAGGACTTTGAGACAATATTAAAAGGATTAAATTCACGTCAGTGGAATTCCAGGAGAGGAGAACAAGATTGCTGTAGAAAATATATGTGATGATATAATGGCTGAGAATTACCCAAATTTAGTAAAGTTATAAAGTTACAGATATGAAAGCTCAGTGACCCCTCAAACAGGAATGAACTCAAGAAAACCGTGTCCTAACATGGGAAGAAATTTGCTTGGAAATTTCCTTCTGGAAAATTCAACTTAACTCTATTGATAGGGGAATACATTTCACAGAATTCATTACTAAAGAACTCTGCAAAATCTTTACCTTTTGCTTAGAAACTCTCTTTATTATCCATAAACTTCAGAAAATATAAAGAGAACTAATTAAGGAATTCTAAAATTAAACTTAGTAAAGTTTAGTTTTCAAAAACCCTTTAATTTCTATAGCCTAAAGCAGGGTTCAGCAAACCCTGACACAGAGCCAGAGAGTAAATAATTTAGGTTTTGTGGATTT
Source organism: Plecturocebus donacophilus (assembly GCA_004027715.1). Lineage (NCBI taxonomy): Eukaryota > Metazoa > Chordata > Mammalia > Primates > Pitheciidae > Plecturocebus > Plecturocebus donacophilus. The sequence continues at coordinate 35,890 of PVKP010017679.1, read as the reverse complement.
TGTGGTAGAAAAGCCTCCTCCAGTCTCCTGCCTAGAAAGTATAGGTCTGGCTCTGGTATTCTCAGAGCACAGTAGGTAAAGACAGCAAGGAGCATTCAGCTTTCGCTACAGTACCCTCACCCTTAGCTGTGCCTGGTTCAGGTGAGTCCAGGGTCTCTCTGCATTAATTTTTCTGGAGCATAAACCTTGAGGCTTTATCCATTTATGGGAGAAGGAGTGTTAAAAGTTTGTGAGGAACAGAAGAGGAGATTTAGGTGTCTGTTCTTATACTTTCAACCCCACTTTCAGAAGTAGCTGCCACCAAATCCTGAGCCTTTAGAGTTATTTGGCTTTATTCTTATATAGTCACTCCACAGGCATTTAGCATTTTCCTTTCTCAGGTCTCCTAAATCAGTTACTACTAGTCTATCTGTTTTTTTCAGGTTCCAAAATTTTGTTGACAATTCCTGTCATCTCCTCCTTCCTCCATCTTCTCTCCCATTTCCTTTAATATCATGGGTTTTTTCCTCTTAAAATTTTTTTTATGTCATTATAGCAGGGTAAATTAATGTGTTTAAATTTACCTGCAAATGTAAGTCTCAACAGTATATAGGTAGATACAGCATTTATTAAAAGTTAAGTTTGCTGGAAAATAGCATGTTCCTTCAATATATAATCTGAGCTTCTTTTTCCACTCAGGAACATTCTCTTCTCTTATACCTTACATTATTACCTCTTTTTTGTCGGTTTTGCTCCCCATTCCTACAAGAAGTCTTTTATTCCTGCATTTGATTTCTGTCCTTTGTTTTCCATATCTACCATCGTCTCTTATAATCTCCATTTTGGAGTTTTAGTTTTGTTTTTACAGTCTGGAAGTACTTCTCAACCGTATCCTTATAAGACAGGAATCTCATTTTTTCCCATGTCAGTTCTGCTTCTTATACAACTTCTGTTTCATTGAAATCTGTTCTTTCTCAGCTAACACACCCTTCATCTCTATATACATCACATTTGGGTTTCTAGTCTTTTCCAGTCATCCGAATGTCTACCTGTTATCACCTGCTTTTTCTTTTTTCTTTGTTTCCTTTTTCCTTTTTGATAGACAAGGTCTTACTCTAGGCTGAAGTGCAGTGGCAATCATGTCTCACTGCAGCCTCAACTTCCTAAATTCAAGGGATCCTCCTGCCTCAGCCCCCTAAGGGGACTGAGACTACAGGTCCATGCCACCATGACACTATAGGTCCATGCCATCATAACACTACAGGTCCATGCCACCATGCCTGCCTAATTTTTTTTGTAGAGACAGGTCTCAAGTGAGACAGGGTTTTACTTTGTCACCCAGGCTGGAGTGCAGTGGTGCGATCACAGCTACTGCAGCCTTGACCTCCTGGGCTCAAGCTATACTCCTGCCTCAACCCCCCAAGTAGCTGGGACTACAGGTGTGCATCACCATGCCCTGCTAAATTTTTTTTTTTTTTTTTTTTTTTTTTTTTTTTTGTAGAGACGGGATTTTGCCAGGCACATTTCTTTTACTGAAAATACATTAAGCAGATATAATAGTTCCCAACATGTGTGTCTACTTTGCCTAGTCAAAGCATTTTCAGTAGTATGTCTTTCCAAGTCTTCAGGAATGATAGTTCTATTTTCTTTACAATGCATATTGTTTGTCACTAGTCCATGTTGACAGGTTGGCATATTTTTTCATCCTTGAATGAAAATTGAAGTAGGTAGTTCTCATTTCATATTTTGAACAGGAAACACTAACACCAAAACAGTAGGCAGAACCAAAACCTGCACAGTAGTATCAAGGCTAGAAATGCCAAGAGAGAAATTTAAAGGGTTCACAAACTAAAGAAGATCAGAGGTAGGTATCACCTGTTTCCATTGCAGTCAGAGAACAGGTAAGTCCAGACATGGAACATTTGCACATTTCTTTTATGAATCAGAAGATAAGGATCATCTGGGATATGATGACTAGGAACCATGGAGGTGGAAAGATTCTTTAAGAAACAGAATTGTGGTGATCTGTGCAGAAAGAAACTTAAGATTAGATGATTGAATTTGCCCTCTTGCGGGTGGTAGCCTTGATACGGTTTGGTTCTGTGTCCCCATCCACATCTCACCTTGAATTGTAATAATCCCCACATGTCAAGGGTGGGACCAGGCGGAGATAACAGAATCATGGAGGCAGTCCTCCCCACCCCACCCAACCACCAACCCCAGTGTTGTTCTCATGATAGCGAGTTCTCACAAGGTCTGGTGGTTTTATCAAGGGCTTCCCCCTTCATTCAGCACTCATTCTCTTTCCTGCTGCCCTGTGAAGAGGTGCCTTCCACCATGACTGTAAGTTCCCTGAGGCCTCTACAGCCATGTAGAAGTGTGAGTCAATTAAACCTCTCTTCTTTATAAAGTACCCAGTTTGGGTATTTCTTCATAGCAACATGAAGAACTAATAAGTACAACTCTCTATCACTATAAATGGTGTTATGACAATATGTTATAGGAGCAAAATCTATCATGAATATATAGTATCTATTTTCTTGAGAAACTTCCCCTTCCCCACCACTTGTGATTCTAGTGGACCTGTCAACTACAGGAGTTTACTCTTTCATCGGGGTAGGAACCCATTGCCCTGGCAACAGTAATTCATCCAAAGGGTGATGATGCTGGAGGTGAAATTTGAATCTAATGTAAATGGAGTTATAGAAAAAATACCTGACTGTGGGTGATACTGCCACCCTCTAAGAAACCCTAGATATAAAATAAGAAGAGTGTAGTGAAGACAATCATCTTATAAACATAAATGAGGAAAGGATGACCTCATGTTAGAGGAAGTGATACCGGCAAAAACTTAACATCAAAGTAACTCTCAGAGATATGTCATAACATTGAAAGTACAAAGGATAAAATGTTAGAAGATAATCCAGACTTAGAAAGGAGTGTGACAATTTGCAAAGGCATAGAAAAGATGTTCATGCCGTATCACAAGTTATACTATGCGAAGGTAAGTGCTACTCAGACTATTCTTGATAAGTGTGTGGTTGGTTTGCGTGGCAAGTTTTTTTCAAGAGGGTACAAATGTTTTATTAAATCTTAGTTCAGACAGTGTGTGGGAGTATTATCTCCACTATTAACACTATACAACTTTAAAAAATAATTTTTCAAAGAAATACATACTTGCCATGTACATGGATAATAATATTGCAAAAAGTAATGTCCTTGTTTCTTATGCAAATTGTTTGATAAGTTTGAAAATTTTTAAATGTCACTAAATATTTTGCAAAAAATCTTAGAATCTCCTTTTTGCTCAAAGTGATAGAAAGATATATATATACATATATATATATATATATATATATATATATATAAAGAAGCTCTTGAATACTGGATAGAGTATTCAAAAGTGTGAGCAAAAATCATGGGGGATTTTTCCTATAATGAAATGATTGAAGTGTTCATACCTGTGAAATTTTTCCAAGTTGAAAAATAAAAAATAATTTTAAAGTGCACTTCCAAAATGTAAGTAGGTAAGACCAACCTGTATATCTTAAGATATTAATTAAGAATTTAAAGACAAAGAGAAATTCTTAGCAGTGGTTATTTTGGTAAGTTTTCTTTTTTTAAAAAGAAACTGCACTTTAAATAGCAATATTTCTAATGTTTTAAATCACAGTGTACTAAATAAATATTCTTTTTAATACTTTTTTTCACTTCCCTATTCATTATAACCAACAAAAGATATTTTTTACATTTTGATGAAAAAATTTTTGAAAAATCAGTAAACAATTGTAGTTTTCCCCATTGATTATTAAGATCACTTTGCATGATTTCAGCATGCACAGTCCTTTTGAGTCCCACACTATTGTGCAAAGTAAGGATTCCTGTGACAGAAATTGAAACACCTTCAGAATCATTTATGTTGATAAGACCAGTAGTTTTCATGTTATGTTCTACAAAATCCTGAGTTCCACCAGAGTGTTTCAAAGCTTTCAAACATTTCACAAATGTTTGATTTTAATTTCGTTTAAAAAATATAGATTATTTTTAAAATAAACTTTATTCTTTAGAATAGTTTTAAGTTTACAGAAAAATTTAGCAGACAGTGCTGAAAGTTCTCATTTTAGTCTACATATTTACTATGATTAGTGAACCAATATTAATGTATTTTACTGATACATAATCATACATATTAAAGCACCTGTGATATTTTGATACATGCATTCAATGTGTAATGACCAAATTAGGTTAATTAGAATGTCTATCACCTAAAACATTTATCATTTCTTTGTATTGGGAACATTTCAAATATTCTCTTCTAGATATTTTGAAATTTACAAAAAATTTTTATTAACTATTGTGACCCTACTGTGCTATCAAACACTAGAACTTGCTTCTTCTTTTTTTATTTTATTTATTTATTTATTAGAACTTACTTCTTCTATCTAACTGTATGTTTGTACCCATTAGCAAACCTCTGCGCATCTCCCCACACACCCTTTCCAGACTCTCATAACCATCATTCTATGCACTACCTTCATGAGATCAACTTTTTTTTTAATCCATCACCTCAAGCATTTATCATTTTTATGTGTTCAAAACATTCCAATTATCTCTTTTAGTTGTTTTTTGATGTACAATAAATCATTGTTTACTGTAGTCACCCTGTTGTGTTATCAAATACTCAGTCTTATTCAATCGAATTATATTATTCTTGCACCCAATAACTTCACACACACACACATGCACACACACTGCCCAACCACTGGTAACCATCATTCTACTCTCTATCTCTGTGAGTTCAATTGTTTTAAGTTCTAACTCTCACAAATGGGAACATACGAAGTCTGTCTTTATGTACCTGGCTTATTTCACTCAACATAATGTTCTCCAGTCCATCCACATTTTTGCAGCTGACAGGATCTTGTTCTTCTTATGGGTAGGTAGTACTCCATTGTGTATATGTACCATATTTTCTTTATCCATCTATCTGTTGGTGGACACTTAGCTTGCTTCCAGATCTTGACTATTGTGAACACTGCTGCAATAAACATGAGAGTGCAGATATCTCTTCCATATACAGATTTTCATTCTTTTGGGCATATACCTAGCAACGGGATGGCTGAATCATATGATAGCTCTATTTTTAGTTTTCTGAGTAGCCTCCATACTGTTCTCCTTAGTGGCCATACTAACTTACATTCTCACCAACAGTGTAGGAGGGTTTCTTTTTCTGCATACACTCACCAGCATTCATTATTGCCTGTCTTTTAGATAAAAGCAATTTGAATGAGATGGTATCTCACTGTAGTTTCAATTTGTATTTATCTGATGATCAGTGATGCTGAGCATCTTTTCATATACCTGTTTGCCATTTATATGTCTTCTTTTGAGAAATGTCTATTCAGATCTTTTGCCCATTTTGAAAAATTTAAGTTCAGGAGTACATGAGAAGGTTTGTTACATAGGTAAACTTGTATCATGGGGGATTTTTGCATAGATTATTTCATTACCCAGGTATTAAGCCTAGTACCCACTGTTATTTTTCCTGATCCTCTCCCTCCTCCCATCCTCCACCCTCAAATAGGCCCCAGTATGTTTTGTTCCCCTATATGTGTCCATGTGTTCTCATCATTTAGCTCCCACTTATAAGTGAGAACATGTGGTATTTGGTTCTCTGATTCTGTGTTAGTTTGCTAAGGACAATGGCCTCCAGCTCTATCCATGTCCCTGCAAAGGAGACTTCATTGTATTTTATGGCTGCATAGTATTCTGTGGTGTATATGTACCACATTTTCTTTATACAGTATGTCATTGATGGGTATTTAGGTTGATTCCATGTCTCTGCTATTGCGAATAGTACTGCAATGAACATACACATTTGTGTGTCTTTATAACAGAATGATTTCTATTCCTTTGGGTATATACCCAGTAATGGGATTGCTGGGTCAAATGTTATTTCTGTCTTTAGGTCTTTGAGGAATTGCCACACTGTCTTCACAATGGTTGAACTAATTTACACTTCTACCAACAGTGTATAAGTGTTCATTTTCCTTCATAACCTCTCCAACATCCATTATTTTTTTACTTATTAGCCATTCTGACTCCTGCGAAATAGTATCTCATTATGGTTTTGATTTCTCTAATTATCAGTGATATTGAGCTTTTTTTTTCATATGCTTGTTGGCCACATGAATGTCTTTTTTTGAAAAGTGTCTGTTCATGTCCTTTGCCCGCTTTTTATGGGGTTGTTTGTTTTTTCTTGTAAATTCATTTAAGTTTCTTATGGATGCTGGATATTAGAACTTTGTTTAGTTGCATAGTTTGCAAAAACCTTTTTCCCATTCTGTAGGTTGTCTGTTGATTCTGTTGATAGTTCATTTTGCTGTGCAGAAGCCCTTTAGTTTTAATAAGATCTAATTTGTTAATTTTTGCTTTTGTTTTTTGCCCATTTTAAAATGAATTATTAGGCTAGGCATGGTGGCTCACACCTTTAATCCCAGAACTTTGGGAGGTCAAGGCAAGTGGATCACCTGATGTCAGGAGTTCGAGATGAGACTGGCCAACATGGTGAAACCCTGTCTCTTCTAAAAAAAAAAAAAATTAGCCAGGCGTGATGGTGGGTGCCTGTAATCTCAGCTACTCGGGAGGCTGAGGCAGAAGAATTGCCTGAACCCAGGAGGCGGAGGTTGCAGTGAGCCAACATTGTGCCACTGCACTCCAGCCTGGGAAACAAGAGCGAAACTCTGTCTCAAAATAAATAAATAAATAAAAATAAAAATAAAGAATTATTAGATTTTTTTTCCTGTTGAATTGTTTAAGTTCCTTATATATTCAGGTTGTTAATCCCTGGTCAGATTGATAGTTCACAAATATTTTCTCCCATTCTATGGTACTTTGTTGACTGTGTATTTTGCTGTGAAGAAGCTTTTTAACTTGATGTAATTCCATTTGTCCATTTTTGCTTTGGTTGCCTACGCTTTTGGGGTTTTACTCAATAAATCTTTGCCCAGACCAATGTCCTGGAGAGTTTCCCCAGTGTTTCCTTTTAGTAGCTTCACAGTTTGAGATCTTAGATGTAAGTCTCTGATCCATTTTGATTTTATTTTTCTATGTGGTGAGAGAGAGGGGTCTAATTTCATTCTTTTGTGTGTGGAAATCCAGTTTTCCTGGCACCATTTATTGAGGAGACTGTTCTTTCTCCAATGTACGTTCTTGGCACCTTTGTCAAAAATGAGTTCACTGTAGATGTATGCATTTGTTTCTGGGTTCTCTATTCTGTCCTATTGACCTATGTATCTCCTTTTATGCCAGTACCATGCTATTTTGGTTACTATAGCTCTGTGATTCCTCCAGTGTTATGTTCCCTCCAGTTTTGTTCTTTTGGCTCAGATGGCTTTGGTTATTCTGGGTCTTTTGTGGTTCCATATAAAATTCAAGATTATTTTTTCTATTTCTTTGAAGAATATCATTGGTATTTTTTTCATAAGGATTGCACTGAATCTGTAGATTGCTTTAGGTAGTATGGGCATTTTAACAGTATTCTTCCAATCCATGAATATGGACTATGTTTCCATTTTTTGTGCTTCTTCAATTTCTTGCATCAATGTCTAATAGTTTTCATTACAGAGATTTTTCACTTCTTTGGTTAAGTTTGCTCCTATTTTATTTTATTTGTAATAATGCAAATGGAATTACTTCCTTGATTTCTTTTTCAGATTGCTGTTAACATGTAGACATGCTACTGATTTTTGTATGTTGATTGTATTCTGCCACTTTACTGAATTTGTTTTTCAGTTCTAATAGTTTTGTGGTAGAATCTTTAGGTTTTTGCAAATATGAGATTATATCATCTGCAAACAAGAATAATTTGACTTCTTCCTTTCTTTGGTTATGCTTTCTTTGGTTATGCTTTCTTTCTTTCTGTTGCCTGATTGCTCTAGCTAGGAATTTGAGTACTACATTGAATAATAGTGAAAGTGAGCATCCTTGTCTTGTTCCAGATCTTAGAAGAAAGGCTTTCAGTTTTTCCCTGTTCAGTATGATTCTAGCTGTGGGTCTGTTATATATGGCTTTTTTATTGAGGTATGTCTCATCCAGTTTTTGAAGGTTTTTTTTTTAATCATGAAGGGATGTTGAATTTTATCAAATGCTTTTTCAGCATCAATTGAAATGATCATATGGTTTTTGACCTTCATTCTCTTGATATGATGCATCACATTGATTAATTTGCATTTGTTGAATCATCCTTGTATCCTTAGGATGAATCCCACTTGGTCATGATCTTTCTCACTGTTGTTGAATTTAGTGTGCTAGTATTTTGTTGAGGATTTTTTGCATCAATGTTCATCAGAGATATTGGCCTGTAATTTTCTTTTTTCTGATATATCTTTGTCGGGTTTTGGTGTCAGGATAATACTGGCCTTGTAGCATGAGTTGGGAAGTATTCCCTTCTCCTTTATTTTTTGGAGTAGTTTAAGTGGGATTGGTATTCGTCCTTCTTTAAATGTTTGATAAGATGCAGCAGTAAAGCAATTGTGTCCTGGGCTTTTCTTTGCTGGGAGACTTTTATTATGGTTTCAATCTCATTATGTTTTGTTGGTCTACTCAGGTTTTGGGTTTCTTCATGATATGATCTAGGTAGGTTGTTTGTGTGTAGGAATTTATCTGCTTCTTTTAGGTTTTTTCAATTTATTGGCATATAGTTGCTCGTAGTAGTCTCTAATGATCCTCAGGATTTCTACATTATCAGTTATAATCTCTTTTTTCATCTCTGATTTTATTGATTTAGGTCTTCCCTCTTTTTTCCTAGTTAGTCTGGATAAAGGTTTGTCAATTTTGTTTATCTTTTTTAAAAAAACAATTTTTCATTTCTTTGATCTTTTGTGTTGTTTTTCGTTTTTATTTCATTTATTTCTGCTCTGATCTTTATTACCCTTTTCTTCTACTAATTTTGAGTTTGATTGGCTCTTTTTTAGTTTTTTAGATGCATCATTATGTTGTTTATTTGAAGTTTTTTTACTTTTTTGATGTAGGCACTTACTGCTATACATTTTTCTCTTAGCACTGCTTTTACTGTATCCCATAGATTTTTGTATGTTGTGTTTCCATGGTTTGTTTCAAGAAAATTTGCAATTTCTTTCTTAATCTCTCCCTTGACCTACTGGTCATTTAAGAGCATATTGTTTAATTTCCATGTGCTTGTATAGTTTTTTAAATTCCTCTTGTTATTGATTTCTAGTTTTATTCCATTTTGATCATAGAAGATACTTGATGTTATTTCAGTTTTTCCAAAAGTTTTAAGACTTGTTTTGTGGCCTAATATATGGGCTACCCTTGAGAATGTTCCATGTGCTGAGGAAAAGAATGTGTATTCTACAGCCATTGGGGTGTTGAAGTCTCCAGCGATTATTGTATTAGGGTCTATCTCTCTCTTTAGCTCTAATAATATTTGCTTCATATATCTGGGTGCTCCAGTGTTGGATGCATAGACATTTATACTTATTATATACTCCTGCTAAATTGACCCCTTTTTCAACATATAATGACCTTCTGTGTCTCTTTTTATGGTTTTTGTCTTGAAATGTATTTTATCTGATATTAATATAGCTATTTCTGCTCTTTTTTGGTTTCCAATAGCATGGATTGTCTTTTTCCATTCCTTTATTTTCAATCCATGTGTGTCTTTATAGTTGAAGTGTGTTTCTTGTAAGCAGCAGAGAGTTGGGCTTGGTTTTTTACCCATTTAGCCACTCCATATCTTTTGATTAGAGAGTTTAGTCCATTTACATTCAATGTTGTTATTGATAAGTGAGGACTTACTCCTGCCATTTTGTTATTTGTTTTCTGGTTGTTTTATATATCATTTCTTCCTTACCACCTCTCTTATTGTTTAATTTTGCAGTTGGGTGAGTTTCTGGAATGCTAAGCTTTGATTCCTTTCTCTTTCTTCTTTGTATATTGGCTCTACCTGTAAGTTTTATAATTTCACATGTTTTCATGATTATGGTAATCATCTTTTCAATTCCAGATGTAGGACTCCCTTGGGCATGTCTTGTGAGACCTAGTGGTAATGAATTCCTTTCATTTTTGCTTGTCTATGAAACATTTTATTTCTCCCTCGTTTCTAAATAATAGCTTTGCTGGGTATAATATTCTTGACTAACAGGATTTTTTTTTATTTCAATATTTTGAATATATCATCCCATTCTCTTCTGGCTTGTAAGGTTTGTGTGGAGAAATCCACTGTTAGTGGGGCCTCTTACATGTGACTTGACATTTTTCTCTTGCTTTTTTTAGAATTCTTTGTCTTTGGCTTTTTAAAATTTGACTATAATGTTCCTCAGAGAGGACCTGTTTCGGTTGAAACTACTTACAATTCTTTGAGCTTCCTGGACTTAAATGTCCATTTCTCCCTCATATTTCCCCTTCTCTTCTACTTCAAGAACATCCATAATACAAATACTTGTTTGCTTTATGGTGTGCCAAAAATTCAGTTGGCTTTCTTCTGCTTGGTCTAGTCTATTATTGAATTTGTCAATTGTATTTTTAATTTCATTCATTGACTTGCTTTTAGCTCTAGGGTTTCTATTTGGTTCTTTTTAATGATATCTATCTGTTTGTTGAAGTTCTTGTTCAAATTATCAATTATTTTCCTGATTTCATTAAATTGTCTATCTGTATTTTTCTTGTATCTCAATGCATTTCCTTAAGGTTGTTATTTTTGAATTCTTTTTCTAGAATTTCATGTATTTCCTAAAGATTGGGGCCTGCTACTAGAGAATTATCTGTTTTCTTTAGAGGTGACATGTTTTCTTGCTTTGTCACAATGATGTTTTCCTATGTTGATCTATAGAATCTATAGATCTATGTTGATCTATATGCCTTTGGTGGAAAAGTCACCTCTTCCAATTTTATGGAGTAGGTTTCATAGGAAAAGACTTATTTATATGAATGGAACTTGGGGTGTTGGTTTAGTGAGGTTGGTTTTGGTTTTAGGAAGATATGGTAGTGTAATGTAACCTCCATGCAGTGCCTTCAGCACTGTTCACTAGTGCCATTTGGCCATTTCTAGGAGGCTCAGGGGCATCGCTCTCTTGTGGAGGGCAAACAGCAGTTTGGCCAACTCAAGGGCAGGTTGGCCCTGGGCAGGACTGGCAGACTGTTCCTCTGGCTGTAAGTGCAGTAATTAGGGGTTTGTTTTCTTGCTGTGCAGGACCAGAGTCACAGCTGATCCTAGGCCCAAGCTCTATGTGGCTAACATATGGCATTCAGCCACTTGTGTGGTGTGGGCTTGGCATAGTGAGGATGGAGAGCCCCAGTTTTGGAAATATGCAGTAGCTACTGGCCCCCAGAACAGGGTATGCTTCAGAGGTTGCTCTTTTCTCAAGATGGCATCATATTATGCTGCAGCAGCTTGGCCCACAGGGAGTAGGATGGGGGAATGGGGAGTGCACAACTTGTTCTCCTAATCTGGAGCAATATAGCTATGTGAATTCCCAGCAGCTCTTCAAACTGGGCTCAGGGCTTGGGAGGACTGTAGGATTTTTATGTAATAAGGACTGTAGGTTTTTTCATTGGCAGTGGGGGCTGGTGGGGATCTTGTGCTTACCTTTTCCCTGCAATAAGAAGTCCCTCCTGACTCTGGGCACATCCAATCCAGGTGGGGGAGATAGGGCTGCAGAGACCAGGGCCTCCATGCTTCCCTCCTGGATTTCTAATCACCACAGGTGCATCTCCACTCCCCCACCACACTCCACCACTCTCCCTTCCATGCTCCAGTCAAACCTTAGTCTGTTTATTCATTTTGTTGGGCCTTTCTTGTGGGATAGATGAATACCAGGTGTCTCTAGCCAGCCATCTTGCCGACGTGTCTTACTATTGAAGGATTTTAAGCAGAGGTGTGACCTCATGAAACTTATGTTTTAAAACATTAATAAGTTGGGGGCTAGTGGGAGGTGAGGATGGTAAATGGATACAGAAAAATTGCTAGAAAGAATTAATGAGATCTACTTTTTGGACCTGCCTGGCCAACATGGTGAAACCACGTCTCTACTAAAAATACAAAAATTAGCTAGGCATGGTGGAGAGCATCTGTAAACCCACTTGCGCCCAGGAGGTGAAGGTTGCAGTGAAGATCTCGCCACTGCACTCCAGCTTGGGTGACAAACATGAGACTCCATCTCAAAAAAAAATATCTACTTTTTGATGGCACAACAAAGGGTGACTATAGCCAATAATAATTGTACATTTAAAAATAACTAAAAGACTATAATTGGATTGTTTGTAATACAAAGGATAAATGCTTAAGAGATAGATATCCCATTCTCCATTATGTGATTATTAAAACATCTCATGTACACCATAAATATATACACCTACTATATACCCATAAAAATTAAATTTAAAAAAACCCACTAATGAGTCAACAAATTTTATGCTTCTGCTTTGTGGCAAAAAAAAAAAAAAAAAAAAAAAAAAACTCTCCTGACCTAAACCTTTCCTATCAGGCCAGTCATTTTTTCCCTTCTCCCTCCATCTTTTCATGTGTGATAGTTTCTTTCTGGTAAGCACTAGTTCAAAGTTCAGCCCTCATAGAGGTGTTCTTCCCCTCTCCCTTCTCTTACAGGAGCACAGTGTCTGCCATAAGGGAAAGTTTACTACTCTTCCCTGGGTACAGCTGGTATATGTGTTGCCGTTTTCTGCTGGACTCCAATTGAGCTGTCTCATCCAGCTTATCTCTAATCCATGCCTATCCATCAACTTCTGTACTAGAATCCACCTAGGATGGACAAACACTACCACCAAAACTCTGGAAGCACCAAATTCCATTACTGCTCTCATCTCAGTAGCCCAGGAGTCCCTTGGTCTTGCAGTCCTCTCAGAACCCTGGGGCTACGCAGGAGCTTTTGAATCGCTTCTAGATATAGACCACTGGAAACCCAGCATGATTTCAGCAGTGCTCCCTAGACACTTGCCTTCACGGATGCGTGCTATCGCCCACTCTTCCCTCCCCCACTTCCATGTCAAACATAGAACTTCTCTGAGGCTTATACCCTGTCACCAAGATCAAAGGATCTCAGGTCACCCTTCTCCATATCTGAATATTTCTATTGCATCATCCCACCTCCATACTCCCACTCTTAATGAAAAGTGCTCTTTTTATTTCACCTCCTCTGGAGGGAGCTTCCCCTTTATCATATGCTTCTTTTTTTAGGTGAGGACCATTTGGGTGGAACGGCAGAAAGGGAATATAATTGAATTTTTAAAATATGATTTGAGTTAGGGTCTGTGAAAAAAAATCCGCATCAATCTATTGTCAAAATATTATCTCCATTTAAATTATTTGCTTATGGTCTGTCTCCACCAGAAGAACAAACTCTACAAGGGTGGGACTCCGTTGTCTGTTTTCTTTACTGCTATATCTCCAGCACCTAGCACAGGGTCTATTACTCAATAAACATTTGTGGGAGAAAAAAATGAAGCAATGAGATGAGGAAACCAATGAATGATGAGTGATTTCTTCTATTAGTACTGGGATCTGTTGGAGAATTTTGAGCAGAGGATTAAAGCAATCAGATTTGCAGGTAATCAAATGTCTTTAAGCTGTGACAGTCACCATAAGCAGCAAGCTGTATTATTGCCCCCACAGCCCCCCGAGTAACAGCTGTTGGCTCTCAAGCACACATACTGTGGTGGGAGAATTCACTGCTGCAAATATTGAAATTCATGAACAGCCTCCTAAGAGCTGAAGACAGATCACAAACCTAAGACTACCTCCCCTGACTCTTCATCCTTTTTCCCCATTCTTTCTCCCTAACACTGCAGCCCTTTAGTCAGCTGAAGAAGCTATACAATGTAACCCTTTCAGAGAATTTCAGCTGAGATCTGGATACCCAGCCCACTCTGCTATTATATTTGCATTTCATGCTTAATTTGTCTATAACATTACAACTTTTATACTCCTACATTTCTGCTGTTATAATCATAAAGAATACTATTTTGAGACTTCTATTTTGCAAGTGAAATTAGCATTTCCACGTAAAATAGAGAAGGAAAATTGTTGATCATCTGCCTAAAATGTCTGGGGCTTCATCCATAGCTGAAGTTTAATTCTCAGTGTCTGGGAAAAGCCACTGGTTTGTGCAGGTTTCTCAGTGTACGTAAGTGCTGCCAAGACTCATGCCTCAGGTCTCTTGTGTCAGAGGATAACCTGGTTGACTCTTCCTTTGGTAATAGAGAAGGAGCCTGAGATCAGACCTGCCATTTGGGTGTGTCTGAAATGATTTATCTTCTGAAATGGTTTGCTATCTCTTGTTCCTTACCCTTATGGGATTTCTGACACAAGGGCAGAGTGCGGAAGCCTCTTCACTGAAGGAAACACCCAGAATTGTGTAGACCTTGTGTGCTAAATAGAGTGCAGGGCTTTGTGGCCAGTGCTCACCTCCAGAGCAGAATCAAGGGATATGTCAGGAAAGGGGCTGGAAGGAAGCAAAGGAGCCCCAAATGCATTTTCACGAAGATCAGGGACATTTACTCCTGGTATTTATGAAGATTTCTAGTAATGGTATGACAACTCTTCTTATCTTTTAGAATCTTACCATTAGGGAATTGATGTTTTAGTAGAACAAAGAAGCTAACAAACTTCTCAGATAGGGTCAGGGATGTGGAGAGGAACTAGCCCAGATTACGTTTTCAACATCTTTCAATATTATAACTCCAATTCTAATGTTAAAAACCTAAAAAATGTTCATAAACTTGTTTCAATGTCTGAAGGGTGAGGAATAAATAGGGAAACTGCATCCCAGTTTGAAACATATGTAGGTGATATGGTTTGAATTTGTGCCCCCACCCAAATCTCATGTCAAATTGTAATCCCCAGTGTTGGAAGTGGGGCCTGGTGGGAGGTGATTGCATCATGGAGCAGAGTTCTCATGAGTAGGTTAGCAACATCCCTTCTGTGCTGTTCTCCTGATGGTGAGTGAATTATCATGAGATCTGGTCGTTTAAAAGTATGTGGCACCATGAGAATGGTAAAACGAACTTGGGGACTCAGGGGAAAGTGGGAGGCAGTTGAGGGAAAGAAGACCACATATTAGGTACAATGTAGACGGCTCAGGTAATGGGTGCACCAGAATTTCAGAAATCATCTCTAAAGAACTCATCCATGTAACCAGAAACCACTTGTACTCCAAAAACATTTGAAATACAATAAAAATAAGTAATTTAAAAGCGTGTGGCCCCTCTCCCTTCTTTCTTGGTCCTGCTGCACATGTACCTGCTCCTGCCTTGCCTTTTGCCATGAGTAAAAGCTCTCTGAGGCCTCACGGGAAACAGAAGCCACCGTGCTTTCTGTATAGCCTGCAGAACTGTGAGCCAATTAAACCTCTTTTCTTTATAAATTACCCAGCCTCAGGTATTTCTTTATGGCAATGTGAGAATGGACTAGCACACTAGACAAAAAGTCAGCCAGGGAAGATACTGGTGGAAGCTGGAAAAGAGGGCAAGAGGCTAAATCCTGAGCCTATAGCATATAAAATTAACTTGTTTCAGGGTTATCTTGAAGGGACTTGGGCTTCCATCTCACCCCATAAGCCTAAAAGAAAGAAAAGTGTAAGTCCTTGTGATGTGGGGTAAGGGGTGACTATTTTCCCATTAAATCACAGGAGGGTGAGAAGACAATAGTGAGAACCTGGGGCTCCTCTCTGTCTAAAAAACTTTTCTCTGGTCTTCAGGCACCTGGCATCTCCTAGGGGCTTAATCCTGCTTCCATGTATCATCTGTACCTGCTTTTTTCAACATAGCCAATATTCCCCTCCTTTATCACATCTCTTCAAAGCAGACCCTGGGCTAAGGGAATTCAGAATGCTGTTTGCAACCCCAAGCCATGCCCAAACATCAGGAAACTGAGACCATTTTTCCCATGCTGAAGCAGCAAGAGCTCCAGGGATGTGGCAAGAGGCTCAAGCATGGAAAAGGGGGTTGGACTTTGATGTCTTCTAGCCCAGAGGTTCTGCAGAGGGCAAATGGGCAGATTCAGGATCCTACTGAATAGGACACCAGGGGAAAGGGTGTCATCATTACCTTTTAGTTACTTTTACCTATGATCTCGGTAGCCTAACCTAACCACTGTTGAATTTCTCATGGACTAGGTACCTGGCACAAAATAGATCCTCAGTAAATGTGTGCCAAACTATATACAAAAATGTGCCAAGGCAATTTTAAATGAGTAAAATTAGTAATAAAATTATGGATAATTTTTCTGTTTTTCCAAATTTCAGTATAGTGTTACACTTGTATAATAGTCTTTTCCTTAAATATTTTATAATTAATACGTATATTTTTAAATAAAAAATATATAAGTATGTACATAAGTTTATATAAAATTAATAGTTTATAAATATATTTTACCTATCACTATGACAAAATACTATTTTATATAAAAATTCAGAAAAAAATGTCTCCACATATCTTCTAAATATACTGCCATCACTGTTTCTCTCCTCTCTATCACAACCTAACTCCTGCTAGAATGTAAGCCCCTCCCCCTCTATCATGATAACATGAATCCCCTCCCCATAATATAAGCTTCATGAGAGCAGGAACTCAATATTTTTTTTTTAAGAGACAGGGTCTTGCTATGTTGCCCAGCTTAGTCTCAAACTCCTGGGCTCAAGGGGTCCTCCTACCTCAGCCCCCTGAGTATATGGCACTACATGCACGCCACCATGCCCTGCTGTGAAACTCCTTCTTTGTTCATCACTATTTCCAAGAACAATACCTGATAAGTGGTAGTCACTCAATAACAATCCGTATGCATCTTTATTCAAAGTCAGAAACACTAAAGCAATCAAGTAGAGACAATGAGACTAAATATATTACACAGATATTCTTATGATATTAATAATGACTAACATGTATTAAGCATTTATTAAGTATATTTTTATACTTAAATATTACAACCTTTACAAGCTGGGCACTATGCTAAGCAGTGGACATGTAAAAATTCTATGATATAGACTCACTCTGTTATTAATTTTATTTCTAAAAAACCTGCAGGAAACTGAAGTTAGAGAGTTTTTTAATTTTTTTTTTTTTTGAGTCTCGCTCTGTCACCCAGGCTGTAGTGCAGTGGCGTGATCCTGACTCACTGCCACCTCTGTCTCCCAGATTCAATAGGTTCTCCTGTCTCAGCTTCCCCAGTAACTAGGATCACAGGTGGGTGCCACCACACACGGCTAATTTTTGTATTTTTAGTAGAGACAGAGTTTCACTATGTTAGCCATGCTGGTCTTGAAATCCTGACCTCAAGTGATCCGCCCACCTCGGCTCAAGATTATTATTGTTATTAGGTCCTTACAGATGATATATTTTTAATTTAGCAAAGCACTGAACCATCTTCATGAGTTATTCTTCATAGTAAAATTATAAAGTAAGACAATGTCCAAGTTCTCATTATATAGATTCTCAAAATCACACTGGGAATAAGAGAGGTGCAATGAGGATTTTGATTCCACAATTCTAGTGTGTGGCCACAGCCACTCAGATTCTTTCCAGAAGGCAGAAACAAACATGCAGTAATGTTGCCCATGTCACAAGGCTATGGTGAGGGAGAGTTAATAAGTGATTACAAAATTCTTTGTAAATACAGAGTGCCGTACAGATACAAAACATCTACAACAACAGTAATTAGTTCTAATCACTATCTCTATTCTGTGTGCAGCTGTCTCTCAAAATTCATTTTGGGAGTTTAATCACCCCACCGCAATAAATAAAGGAATCTCCCTCTTCCTCTGACCCTGCTGAGAGCTGTCCATGTTCCTCCCAGCTGCTGAACATTGCTCCTGCGCACCCTCAGCCCACCCCTCCTACTCTCAGCAAAGGCTGAATTCTGACATTAATTGGAAAAACAAAAAACAAAAACAAAAACAAAACAGGACCTCCTGAGCCTTGAGCCTTTCAAAATCCCTGACTCTCAAACAAAATTGGGCACAAGGGCTGGAGAAGTATACAGACCTTTCAAAATAGGACTCTGCCCTTCCCTTACACAGGAAGGGAACTTTTCCTTCCTTGGAGCCCCAGTAATGCTCAGGTAACTATAGTGAAATACCAGGTTGACAAATTATCATTTATTTAGCAATGTAAGGTACATAATGGTGCTGAATAATGTAGCAGTCATGACAGTGATCAATTTAACATCCATTTATACCATCTACAGCTTCTAGAGTAGTTGCAACAGAAATGATATGGCCCACAAAACCAAAAATATTTACTCTCTGGCCTTAAAGAAGCAGTTTACTCTCTGACCCTTTACGGCAGTAGTTTGCAGACCTCTGAAAGGGTGTGAATAGATATAAGAGGAAAAGACTGAGCCCTGAGTCAACATTTAGAGATGAGAAATATAAGAAAAAGCAGGTCATAACACAGGCAGAAAACCAAAGGAATGTGGTGTCCCCAAACCAAGTGAAGATTGTTTGCTAAGGTAAGTGGGAGTGATCAACTATGTTAATGTTACCTGGAGGACATGTAAGATGTGGACTGAGAACTGAATGCTGGATATCATAACTTGAAGGCCATTGGGCACCTTTACAAGACCATTCTCAGTGGAATGGTAGGAATGAAAGTCTAATTGATGTGGGTTCAGGAGAGAATGAAGCTGGGTGCGGTGGCTCATGCCCATAATCTCAGCACACCAGCACATTGGGAGGCTGAGGCGGGCGGATCACCTTAGGTCAGGAGTTCCAGACCAGCCTGGCCAACATGATGAAACCTTGTCTCAACTAAAAATACAAAAATTAGCAGGGGGTGGTGGCATGTGCCCGGAGTCCCAGCTGCTCGGGAAGCTGAGGCAGGAGAATTGCTTGAACCCGGAAGGTAGAGGTTATAGTGAGCTGAGATTGTGCCACTGCATTCCAGCCTGGGGGGACAGTGTGAGACTTCATTTGAAAAAAAAAAAGAATGGGAAGAGAGGTAGTGGTGGAGATAGCTACATAGGAAAGAGTTTCACTGAAAGGATAACAGAGAAAAGAGCCATAAATTGAAAAGGCATGTGGAATAAAGGGAGCATATCTGGGTGTGTGTGTGTGTGTGTGTGTGTGTGAACAGTATCTCATATTTATGTGCTGATGAGAGTGCGACAATTATCCAGTACAGATAAGAATGATGATGAGATGAAGACAAATGAGGACAAAAAGGAGGAAAAAGAAAAGAGGTCAAATGAGGATGCAGATGCACTGTGGAAGCCGCAGCCCTACTGGTCAGGGATAGAGATTCAGCAGTGGGGTGAATGATTCCTGTGTCGAGAATCTGGGGGGAATAAGAGTCCTCAAAAAAGAAATGAAAATCACAACAAAAAGGCAGAAAGCTGTCTGGCCTCGCTTGATATAAAAGATAATGGTTCTCACCTAATGGAGGTCAACCAAGGGCCAAGAAGGGAAGAGCCTGGCTAGGCCTGTGCAGGGATGGAAAGGATCATGAAGATTCTGAAAATAAACCTCTGATTTCCAAGCCATGTTGCCTAAAATAGATTCATGATTCTCTCTAGATGAGTTTTCCTTTTGCTATCCTTTACTAAGGCTCAATCAGATATTCCAAATTTTTATAAAGAATCTAGCAAAGGTTGAAGGAACAGTGAGAATCAGAAGGTTGAAGGAACAGTGTTTCCTTGAGGCCAATGCAGTGAGGGAAACTGATCAGGAAAAGATGGATGAATTCCATAGGCACAGTGCCCAGTCCACACGAGTACAGACAACCCTTGATTTTCGTTCCAGTGTGTTAATCTTAGAAATTTTGTGTTTTGTTTAATGAAGAAGAGGAAGCCTTACAAAATCATAGAGGATTTTCCTTGAAGAAGGCACATGCTCTATTAAGATTATAAGTATAATAGCATATGGTTTCTCTTATAAAACTTTGAACTTTCAAGGTTTAACTCTTCTGGGAGACTTGCCAGGCAATATGGGGAAGTTCAACAAAGCAGCCCCAACTCTTTTCCCTGAGTTTCTTCTTCCCCTCTTACCTCAAGAACTGAGGCCTACCTCAGGAATATAAAGTTATTTCTTTCACATTATGTTATAAATGTAGTCAAAAACTCCTCTTGCCTTTGCAGGGCAGAGACAGACTAGAATATTCAAAAGCCTTTCCAGGAGACTAAGGGAAAGTGAAGCACACAGAAACTGCAGAGGCAGGAAAACAGGAAATTGAGGTCCAGGCACATGGTTATATAGCCAGGATTGTCTGGATTTAAATAATAGCCCTGATATTTACTGGCTATATAACCTTGTGCAAGTTACTCAACTTCTCTGAAGCATAGTTTCCTCATCTATAAAATGAGTTTAAAAGCTATGAGCCTGGTTTACTTTTCAAAATAAAATAATGGGTAAATTTATACCTACCTGTGTTAGTTTAGGTCCTCCAAGAAGTAGATGCAAACATGAGCGTAGACTTGCAGGAAATTGGGAGAAATGCCTGCAAAAGGTAATGGGGAGGAAGCTGAGGGAGCTGTCAGAGATGCACACCTGATCCCTGAGAAGGAGAGGGAAAGAAGAAAGGTTGTATAAGCCAAGCCTTAGACTACCATGTAGAATCCTCAAGCCAGAGTTGTCTGTCGGAGGAGTCCTATATTTATAAGAATGGACCTGCCATAATATTCCTGCCATATCCATCACTGGCTGGAAGCAGACCATGGGAAGCATGGCCTCAGAGCAAATGCAGTGATGTGTTTAGAACACAGCATCTGGGGACACCAGTCAATTGTATTCCCTGCAGTCGGAGGTTGGAGAGGCACATTCTCATGGTCCTACACAGCTACTTCTACTCAGGGGACTGAGGAGCAGCTCCTCTATGGTTCTCACAGTCCCTTCTTCCTAAAGGTAAACTTAGAAGGGCCAGGTTAGTGGAACATCACTACTGTTGATATCAGGCCTGCAACTGGTACTGATACTCTCCCTTCTCCATTCTATATTCCCCTCACTGTTGAGGTGGGGTATGACAGAGCAGGAGCACCATCATCTTGGACAAACACTGCCACTTTAAGTTCCAGCTCCCTTTCTAGCCTCATATATTTCAAGGAAATCACTTCTAACTACAAGCAGCCAGAAAGAGCAGACAGTAAAACACAGATAAGACAGCTAGGGTACAGAGGGAAGTCGGGGGAAAGTCTCTTGGGTAACTGCCAAACTTCACCCTCATACAATGGGCCCCAGTGAAACAGTGGACCTTAATAAGTACATTCCTTTCCCTTCAGGTGCACTAAGATAGGGAAGCTAAAAGCAGATGCGGTGGGGCGGGGTTGGGGGGTATGCCTGCAAGCTGCAGAAAGATATATGGGAACAGACACACAACTCTCCCTCCCAAGGAAGCACAACAGAGACCCAGAAGCAGTCCAAGCCTCTGATAAACTCTCCTACCATGAATCCTTAAAAACTTAGTCTATAAGCAAGTGTGCCTCTGACCTACCTCAGCCAGAAGGCTCCTCTCCTGTTTGCTTTCTCCAAAATAAAGCTGTCCTGACTAGTGAGCCACCTTTCATGTTTCTTTCCTCTTTCTTTAATTCTTACAGGGTGTGGTGTCTCACACCTATAATCCCAGTACTTTGGGAGACTAAGGCAGGAGGATCACTTGAGGCCAGGAGTTTAAGACCAGCCCCAGCAACATAGTGAGACCCCATCTCTCCGAAAAAAAATAAAATAAGTTCCCTCTTTGTTATCTATCACCTTGGCAGGTCTCGGTGGCTTACCTGCCACCAAGGTGTGACTCAGCCTTCACTCCTGAAGGGTCTGGTAATCATACCATTGGTAATAACATCCTTCTCAAGCTGGAATTGTGTATATGTCCATTTGAGAGGGCAAGGGAATAACAGGAGATGCTCAACTGTGCCACTTAGATTTCACACATATTCCCTTCCTGTTCCCACTGTGTAAAAGAAGCCTTTCCTCCTTCTGCTGATCAGGGTCAATTACCTCTGCCAGTATAGTGACTCCTCTTCTCTCAGACTGATTCCTAAATGCAAGGAGCCTGAAATGCCTTGGTGGAAGGTATAGCTTATAATTCGGTGGAACTCTGGACTGTATCTTTTGGCAAGAGTGCACCTTCTTTGGAGACCAGGACACCTTCAATTTTGCAGAGCTCAGAGTTGCATAGATGTGAAATACAAAATCCTCCAGTGGGTCATTGGGACTAATGGTAAGTGGGGTTGCTCTTGCTTGCACCCTTGGTTCCCAGACACATGTATTCTTCCTGCTGGGGACCTAGCACAATATAAACGTCTCTGTCTATATACTGCATCCTAAAGCATGCTGCCTCATCCTTTCAGAATGTTGCCACCAAGCTGGCACTTTAGCTGTACCTTTAAATGGCTGGTCTAGTGTTTTCTGAGATCATCTGCCCCTGGATGACACTATATGTGATGTGGCCAGTAGACAATGTGATCATAGGTCAACTCCAGACTTCCTTCACTGGGAAGTGGGTCTCCTGTTTGGATGCTAATGCTGTATGGGATTGTATGCTTATGGATCAGGCATTCCATAATCCCCTGAATAGTGATGCTGGCTAAGGCATTACAGGTAGCAAAGACAAACCCATACCCAGAATAAGTAATCTGTCTCTCTAAGGATGAACCACTGGCCCTTTGTCTTGGTCTGTTCAGGCTGCGATAACAAAATATCATAAAATGGGTAGCTTGTAAATAACAGAAATTTATTTCTCACAGTTCTGCAGGCTGGGAAGACCAAGATCAAGGCATTGGCAGATTCAATGTCTGATAAGAGCAATCTTTTTCAATAGACAGATGTCTTCTCACTATAACCTTACATGGTGGACCCCTTCCACTGTGCTCGCTCCCAAACAAGCTCTCTTGGGCCTCTTTATAAGGACCTTAATCCCATTCATTAAGATTCCACCCTCATGATCTAATCATTTCCCAAAGCCTTCAACTACTAATACCATCACCTTGGGGGTTAGGATTTCAACATTTTGAAGGGACACAAACAGACCATAGCACCTTTCCAGTATGAGAGATGCCCAATGCTGATAGCTTAACCATTCAGAAGCCGCAGTAGCTGGAGTTCCAGGGCCTGCATTGTGATTCCTCCTTGAGAACTTAACATGACCTTCATACTGTACCATTTCCTACCACTGACATTTCCAACAGCATAGGGTCCTCCAAATCCTATTGGCAGGACTGTTTGTACCACAGCCTAAACCTACTGCAGAGCCCTTTTCTTTTCCAGGTCCCATTCAAATCTGGTGCCTTCCATGCTGGAACAGAGTAATGTTCCTAGCTGTAGAATGTGTTGCTTCCAGATCCCCAAAGAAGTCAACTGGGACTGTACTTCTATCTTTATGTTAGGGGGTACCTGAGATGCAATTCAGTTTTTACTTTGAAAGATCTGTCAGCAAACTTCTAATGATCCCTAAAAGTTTCACTGAAGTTACAGATTCCTAAATCTTTGCAAGGTTGTCTTCCACCCTCTAGAGCACATCAGCATGCCATCAACGAAATGGATTAGTGTGATGGTTCTGCAAAATACATAGGTGGTCCAGATCTCATCAAACTATATTATGACAGAGGGAAGAAGGGTTAACATAACCCTGAGGGCAAATTGTAAATGAATATTTTTGACCATCCCATATGAATACAAAGTGTCTCTGATCCTCTTTACTGATTGGAATTGAAAAGAATGCCTTTGTCAGTTCACTGGCCATATACCATGTACCTGAAGACTCATCAATCTGCTGTAGCAATTAAACTGTATCTGGCACAGTAGCTAAGATTGAGGCTACTGCTTGTTTAAGCCTGCAGCAGTCTTCGGTCATTCCCCAGGATCCACCCAGGGATGTGATAATGTTTATGTTTCTCTGAGTCTGCTTGCTAGGGAAAATATTGTTTGTTTACTCTCTTGGCTGGGAGAGGAGGGAAGGTGAGGGAACAGTTTCAAAGTATCTACTTGGCCTTCCTCAATATTATGTCTTTTATCTCATAGGCTAAGAACCCAGTATGAGAGTTACTCTAATATCCAAGTATATCAGTGTAGTCAGGAAAAGGACAAAATGACCACTGGGTGTATCCACAAACTAAGTAGGTCCACTCTGAGCCAGATTTTAGCCAGGACTTCATTTATTAGCTGGTCTCTGTAGACCTCCTATTCTATTAGAACCATGAGGATGCTTTGAGCCTCCAAGTATTAATATTAACTCAGACTGTGTGTCCAGTAATGTCCTCAAAATTTCTGGGTATTTTTCCTTCCATAGTTTACAATCACCCAAGTAAACAGCCCCAAATCCTTTTCAGGAAAAAACCAAGGGATTCATCACAGTATATACTGGCCATGGTATTGCTACCTATTTTTCTCCCAGATAATTCATGCTCTATTACCATCTCCACAACTGCCTCAAGCTCAAGCCCCTTGGCTGTCCCTCAGACCTTGAAGGTTGTTACAATTATTGTGGCTTCTATTACATTGAAGCTCATTAGTCCCATTGATATCAATGAGC
This sequence comes from Plecturocebus donacophilus, assembly GCA_004027715.1. Taxonomy (NCBI): domain Eukaryota; kingdom Metazoa; phylum Chordata; class Mammalia; order Primates; family Pitheciidae; genus Plecturocebus; species Plecturocebus donacophilus. The sequence continues at coordinate 11,425 of PVKP010017679.1, read as the reverse complement.
CCAGCTCTGTAATCACCTCTCCTACTGTCAGCCCCTGAACTGCAGAGGGGAGCCACCACTGTGGTGCTACTGCTGCTTTCAGCGGTATTTTCCTGATGGCCTCGGTGAATTATATGTCTTCTGAGCTCTGCCATAAGACATAATCAACTGGTCTGTGTTGTAGCCTGCATAATATAGCTATTCTTGCTTGCTCACTTTCCTCAGCCTCTTTATTTCTTCTACCATCTGTCAGAATAGCTAAAGCATTTCTACTTCACTCAACATTGGCCGTCACTTTCTTGAAGCCTCTAAGAACCACCCTATTCTCTAGGGTTCTTGCCAGGGTGTTAAATCCTGTGTTCCAAAAAATTGTTCACAATCAAAGTATGATGTAGGCTGATAAAAAGAAAAAAAAATGTTCACAAATCATTATCCAGACTTATATTCTAGCCTGCTTGATGAAGTACCCTCAAATACAATCCCAGGTAGCTTCTGCCAATATGTGATAGCTAATTCTTTCAGTTCCTTCCTTTTTTCTCCCTTATCAGATCCATCACTTCCTGGCCAAGTTGTCCTGGTATTTAACCCTAAGTTTTTGGCCTAGCAGCTCGGAGAAGAGATAGGGCCCCTGAGAGGGCCAGCTGTTGCCTTATGAGAGAAGGGACTCTGCAACATCTATCAATACACAAGTGCCAGCTCTTACTAGAGAAGAGTAGACCACTTCTGCATAGTCTTAAGGTTCAGAGGGGTCTTTAGAGCCAACATCCTCAAAAGCATTCATTCAGATGTCTCCATGCCATATGTCAGGGTCCCAAGTTTTTCCAACCAGGACCATGACTGTAGCATAATAGACCTGCCTTGCCTGCTTATTTAAATGTTTCTGGATTAGCCAGGCATGATGGCACATACCTGTAATCCCAGCTCTTTGGGAAACTGAGGTGGGAGGATTGCTTGAGTCCAGGAGTTTGAGACTACAATGTACTATGATCATGCCTGTGAATAGCCACTGTATTCCAGCCTGGGGAACATAGAGACCTTGAAAAAAAAAAATGAAAAATGAAAGAGAGAGAGAAGAAAGAGGAAAGAGAAAGAAAGAAAGAAAGAAAGAAAGAAAGAAAGAAAGAAAGAAAGAAAGCAAGAAAGAAAGAAAGAAAGAAAGAGAAAGAAAGAAAGAAGAAAGAAGAAAGAAAAAGAGAAAGAAAGAAAGAAAAAGAGAAAGGAAAAGAAAAAGAGAAAAATCTAAAAAATTAAAAATAAATTATCTGGACTGCTTAACTGTGAACAGTCCTCTGGTTTTCATTATCCCTGTGCAGAGCATCAATTCAGCTTAGCAGTAGCCAGCCAACTCCACTGTCTTTGTATGTGCTGTTCCCCCATGTCTTCCAAATGACATAATCACTGTACCATCAAAGGCAATCCTTTCTATCAGGGAGTTTTCCCAGGTAACCTCTAGTGAAATCTTTAGCAACTGCACCACCACTGCATGCCAGGGACTATCCATCCTCCACACACCACCCAAGAGGGAGTAATCTCTGGTTACCAGACAATGGATGAAGTATACCTGGAACTCCATCTTATACTATTTTCTTGGACCATGTGTGTTGGTTGGGTCATCAAATGAGAAAATGTCAAGATGAAATTAGATACACAAGAGCTTTTGAGGGGGTGAGAAAGAGTGAATTCCTGTGAGGGAAAATAGAGGGAATCAGAGAAGGCTGGGAGAGCTAACAGAACATGACACAGGTCTGAGTCTGGTGCAGGTGAGAGAAAGAAAGGTTAGTTTGGAAGAGCCTTATGTTGCTGCTATGGTATGAATGTCCCCTCCAAAACTCATGTCAAATTTAATTGCCATTGTGACGGTATTAGGAGGTGGGATTTTTAAGGAGTCTGCCCTCATGAATAGATTAATTCTGTTATCTCGGGAGTGGATCGGCTATCACAGGAGTGGACTCTTGATAAAAGTATGTTTGATCCTCACCCTTCTTCTCTGTCTCCTGTACTCACTTGCCCGTCCACCATGTTATGACACAGCACAAAGGCCCTGGCCTGATGCCAGTGCCATGCTCTTAAGCTTCCCAACCACCAGAATCATGAGCCAAACAAACTTTTCTGTATAAATTACCCAATCTGTGGTATTTTGTTATAGCAGCAGAAAATAGACTAAGACAACTGCCATGCAGTTTTAAGAAAATTTCAGCAAGGCCAATGGGAATTCCTCAAGCCAAAGTAGCCTATCAAAGGAGTCCTACACCTTGTTGGAATAGGCCTGCCTTAGTATCCCTGCTGCAATCGCTTGCTGGCTATGAACAGTCCATGGGAAGTGTGGCCTTAGTGCACATGCAGTTGTTCAGAGTGCAGCAGCTAGAGTTGCCAATACTATGCTCTGCAGTAGGCGATAATGAAAGGCACATTTTTTATAGTCACCACAACACCTTGCAAGATTATTTGGAGAATTAAATAAAATAATATAATATATGTAAAATGTTTAACTATACTTAACACATAGCAGGCACTTAACACATGCATTCTGTTAGTTGTTGGTGTTATTATTAATGGTAGGTGATTCCTAACTGCCTCACTGAGAAGACAACATGTTGTCTATTTAGAAGCTACCTCCTTAACATCTTGACACATTCAAGTCAAGTCTGATAGAAACAGATTCTTTCTATTTTGTTCAACAAAAGTTTCAACTTCTGGTATGTAAGACAGGGTTTTTTCTAAGTGATTGACACTATTTCTTTCCTAAGATTCCATACCCACTTCCAAATCCATTTGAAGATGTGACTTTGCTGTTTTACAGGTTTATAGGCACAATATTAGATTAATCTAATAAAAGCCAATATATTATAGATCAAGAATTCTAGTTCTACATGGGGTGATTCTTTGACAATATGTGAAAGTATCTTAAAAAGTATACAAAAATTAAATAAATGCTGACATAATTTTTATATGAAACATAATTTTTATATGATAATGATGAAGTAGATGGTTTAAGAAGTTGCATACAGCTATAGACTGCCCAGGGTTTGGTCTTATAAAGAGAAGGCAGCTGGGCACAGTGGCTCATGCCTATAATCCCAGCACTTTGGGAGGCTGAGGTGGGCAGATCACCTGAGGTCAGGAGTTCAAGACCAGCCTGGCCAACATGGAGAAACCCTGTCTCTACTAAAAATACAAAATTAGCCAGGCATGGTGGCATATGCCTGTATTCTCAGCTACTCGGGAGGCTGAGGCAGGAGAATTGCTTGAATCTAGGAGGTGGAGGTTACAGTGAGCCAAGATTGCACCATTGCACTCCACCCTGGGCAACAAGAACAAAACTCTGTCTCAAAAAAAAAAAAAAGAAAAGAAAAACAGAAGGCAGGAAGGACAATTTGGAACTGACACAAGCATGTACAAGGTCACAAAGATCCAGACCAGGGTGATGAAATTTGGAAGAAGAAGATGAGAAATATTTAAAAGGAAAAATCATCAGAAATTTGTAATTAATTTGCTCTGATTAATAAGAAAGGGAAATGAAACAAAAAGAAATCAAAAGTTCCCAGGTCCTAAGGAAAAAAAGGTGGTTCAGTTGAGAAGGTAGCATGGACATCTGTTTTTAAAATCTGCCCATAAATTCCTTTCTCCTCTTCTTCTACCAACAGCAACCCTCTCCTTTAGAGAACTTTCCCCACTCCACTCCATGTGGTTCTCATTCAGCCAATTATAGTACTGTACTTCTTTGTCACAAGGTGAGCTTGAGACTCAAATCTAGCCAGTTGTAGACTCCATCCTTCTGGCCACAGTGGTTGTCCCAGTAATGGGCATATGACAAGTCATTTCAACCAATGACCTTCCTTTAGATTTTATTTACAGCTATGTGCTGCATAAATGATGTTTTGGTCAATGATGGACCAAATAGACAATAATGGTCCCATAAAATTATAATGAAGCTGAAAAATTTCTATCACCTAGTGACACTACAGCCATTGTAAGTCACAGCGCAGCACATTACTCATATGTTGATAATGATGCTGGTGTAAACAAACCCACTGTGCTGCCAGTTATATAAAAGTATAGCACATACAACTATATGTAGTACATAATACTTGCTAGTGATAATAAATGACTATGTTACTGGTTTATGTATATAAATGCTGACATACTTTTTATTTTAGAGTGTACTCTTTCTACTTATTAAAAAAAAAAAAAGTTAACTGTAAGACAAGCTCAGAAAGGTCCTTCAGGAGGTAATCCAGAAGAAAGCATTGTTGTCATAGAAGATGACAGCTCCGGCCAGGCGTGGTGGCTCACACCTGTAATCCAAGCACTTTGGAGGCCAAGGCGGGCAGATCACCTGAGGTCAGGAGTTCAAGACCAGCCTGACCAACATGGTGAAACCCTGTCTTGAAAAAAATAAATAAATAAAAGAAAAAAGAAAAAAAAAAAAAAAGAAGATGACAGCTCCAGGCCTATTATTGCCTCTGAAGGCCTTCCAGTGAGACAAGATGTGAAGGTGGAAGGCAGTGATATTAATGGTCCTGACTCTGTGTAGGCCTAGGCTAATGCATGTGTGTTTGTGTCTTCATTTTTAAGAAAAAATTTAAAAAGTTAAAATAAACAAAAATGTTAAAAATGGGAAAAAGCTTACAGAGTAAGGATATAAGGAAAGAAAACATTTTTGTACAGCTGTACATTGTGTTTGTGTTTCAAGCTAAATGTTATTACAAGAATAAAGAAGTTCTTTAAAAATTGAAAAGTGTGTAAAGTTAAAAAGTTACAGTAAGCTAAGGTTAATTTATTTTTGAAGGAAGAAAAAAATTAAAAATGTAGTATAGCCTAAGTGTATGGTGTTTATAAAGTCTACAGTCACATGCAGTAATTTCCTCGGGCTTCACATTCACTCATCACCCCTACTCACTGACACCCAGAGCAACTTCCAGTCCTGCAAGCTCCATTCATGGTAAGTGCCCTATACAGGTGGACCACTTTTTATCTCTTATACCATATTTTTATTGTACCTTTTCTGTGGTTAGATAGGTTTAGATACACAAATACTTACCATTGTGCTACAAATGCCTGCAGTATTCAGTACACTGACATGCTATACAGGTTTCAGCCTAGGAGCAATAGGCTATGACACATGGCATAGGTGTGTAGTGGGCTATACCATCTAGGTTTGTGTAAGTACACTCTGTGATGTTTGCATAATGATGACATTACCTAACAATACATTTCTCAGAACCAATTCCCATGTTAAGCAACACACGACTGTATTTCAAAGGCTTAAAAAAATCTGAACTCTCAAGCATTTCACATAAGGGATACTCAACTTGTATAGATAGATTAAAAGTTAAAATATGAGAAAACACATAGCATGGAAACTCAAAAGAAAGCTAGACTGCCTACATTAACATCAGACAAAGTAGACTTCAGAACAAGAACTATTACCAGGAGTAAAGAGCCACATTTTATACTGATAAGAGAGTTGATTCCCAAAGGTAGCATCACAATCCAAACGTATATGCACATGATAACAGATGCTAAAGCATAGACTAGTATTGTTAAAAGTCAAATCCACAAGTATACTGGAACATTTAAACACTCCTCTCTCTCTAATCAATAGAACAAGTAGATAGAAAATCAGTAAGGATACAGAAGACTTGAATGACACTATCAAACCATTTGACCTAATTGCCTAATTTAAAGAGCACTCCATCCAACAATATTCTTTTCAAGTGCTCATGGAATATTCACTAAAATAAACCATATCTCTAGGGGATAAATAGAGAAATGCAAATCAAAACCGCAATGAGACACCATCTCACACCAGTTAGAATGGTGATCATTAAAGTCTGGAAACAGCAGATGCTGGTGAGGATGCGGAGAAACAGAAATGCTGTGAACACTGCTGGTGGGAGTGTAAGTTAGTTCAACAATTGTGGAAGACAGTGTGGCAATTCCTCAAGGATCTAGAACCACAAATACCATTTGACCAGCAATCCCATTACTGGGTATATACCCAAAGGATTATAAATCATTCTACTATAGAGTCGCATGCACACATATGTTTACTGCAGCACTATTTACAATAGCAAAGACTTGAAACCAACCCAAATCCCCATCAGTGATAGACTGGATAAAGAAAATGTGGCACATATACACCATGGAATACTATGCAGCCATAAAAAAGAATAAGTTTATTTCCCTTGCAAGGATGAAGCTAGAAACCATCATCCTCAGCAAACTAACACAGGAACAGAAAACCAAATATCACAGGTTCTCACTCGTAAGTGGGAGCTGAAAAATGAGAACACATAGACACAAGGAGGGGAACATCACACAGCAGAGCCTGTCAGGGGTTTGGGGGAAAAGGGAGGGAGAGCATTAAGACAAATACCTAATGCATGTGGAGCTTAAAACCTAGATGACAGGTTGATGGGTACAGCAAACCACCATGGCCCATGTATACCTATGTAACAAACCTGCATGTTTAGCACATGTATCCCAGAACTTAGAGGAAAGACAAAGAAAGAAAGAAAGAGAGAGAGAGCGAGGAGAGAGAGAGAAATTATAAGCCAGTTGCAGTTTAAAAAAATAATAACCACATGAAAAATAAAATGTATATAAGTACATAAAAAAAGAATTGAAATCATACAGAGTATGTTCTTGGACCACAATGGAATAAAATAGGAATTAATGACAGAGAGATATCTGTGAAAAACCTAAAATACTTGGAAATTAAGCAAGACACTACTAAATAGCCCATGTGTCAGAGAATAAGTCCCCAGGAAAATAAGAAAATACTTTTAATTTAGTGAAATTTAAATATATCAAAATTTGGGAATGTTTCTATCAATAAAGAATAATAATATGAAATTAGATAGTGGTGATGATAGCACAACACTGTGAATGTATCAAAAACCATTGAATCGTACCCTCTAAAAAGGTGAATTTTATAATATGTGGATTATATTTCGATTTTAAAAAAGAAAAGAAGAAATATATTGGGACCAAAAGGCTAAGCTTCCACCTTAAACTAAAAACAGAAGAGCAAACAAAGCCTACAGCAAACATAAGGAGGAAAATAAAAAAGGTAAAAGTAGAGTTTAATAAAATTATAAGCAGAAAATCTATAGAGAAAATCAATTAAAACAAAAGCTGATTCTTTGAAAAGACCAATAAAATTGACAAACTTCTAGTCAGACTAAGAAAAAAAGAAAAAAACACAAATTACCAATATCTGGAATGAAATAAGGACATTCATGAATGAAATAAGGTCTGTAGGATGGCTGTTAACAGGATAATGAAGAAACATTATGAACAACTATATCCCTATCATATTAGTTTTCTATTGTACCTTATCAAATTACCACAAACACAGTACATTTATTATCTCACACTTTCTGTGGGTCAAGAGTTCATGCATAACTTAGCTGGGTGCTATGTTTAGGGTCTCATAAGGATGCAATTAAGGTTTTGGCTGGGCTGTATTCTCATATGGGGGTTTGACTAGTGGGTAGGCAGACTAATGGTCCCTCAAAGATGTCAATGTCTCAATCCTCAGGACTTATGAATATGTTATAGTACAAGGAGACTATATGGCAAAGGGACGTTTGCAGATGGTAAGGATCTTGAAATGGGAAGGTTATTCTGGATTATATGGTGGGCTCAATATAATTATAACTGTCTTTATAAGAGAAAGAGATAGGCAAGAGAGTCAACGAACAAGATGTAACAGTAGAAGTCAGAGTGATGTGATGTGAGAAAGATTCAACCATCTGTTGTGGCTTTGAAGACAGAGGAAGGGGCTACAAGCCAAATAATACAGGTGGCCTCCAGAAGCTGGAAAAGGCAAGGAATGGATTCTTCCCAAAAGCCTCCAGATGGAATAAAGCCCTGCCGACACCTTGATTTTATCCCTCATAGGACTCATTTTGAACTTCAGACCCCTAGAATTGTGAGATGATAAACTTGTGTCATTTTAACCCACTAAGTTTGTGGTAATTTGTTACAGCAGCAATAGGAAGTTGATATAACTGAGGAAGAATCCAGTTGAAAGCTCACTCAGATTGCTGGCAGAATCCATTTCCTTGTGTCTATAAGACTGAAGTCTCTGGATTCTTGCTAGCTGTTTACTGGAGGCCACCCTCAGCACCTTGAGGCTTTCTTAACATAACAAAGAGCTTCTACAATAAAACTTACAGCCAACATTGTATTTCATGTTGAAAAACTGAATGCTTTACCCCTAAGATTGGATGTCTGCTTCCCCCACTCCTATTCAACATCATGCTAGAAATCCTAGACAGTGCAATATAGAAAGAAAAAGAAATAAAAAGCATAGAGATTGGCAAACAATAATTAAAACAGTCTCTATTCACAGAGAACACAATTGTCTGCATGAAAAATCCCAAATAATCTACACAAAAGCTCCTAGAACTAATATGTGAGTTTAGCAAGGTCACAGGATACAAGGGCAAAACAAAAATCAATTATACGTCTATATACTAGCAATGGACAATTGGAAATTGAAACTATAAAAACTGCACAAATTAGGTGCAGGATCTATACACAGAAAACTACAAAACACCAGTAATATAAATCAGAGGAGACCTAACTAAATGGGGAGATATGCAATATGTATGGATTGTAAGAGTCGACATTAAGGTGACAGATTTTTTTCCCCCAAACTAAAGATTTAATGCGGTGCCAATTAAAATACCAGCAGAATTTTTAATACAAATCAAAAAGCTAATTCTAAATTTTATATCCAAAGGCAAAGGAACTAGCATACCCAAAATTATTTTGAAAAAGAAGAAAAAGAAGACTCACAGTACTTGATTTTAAGACTTACTAAAAAGCTGTACTAACAAAGATGGCAAAGTAGTATGGGCAAAAGGATAGAGAATACATCAGCAGAGCAGAGCAGATAGTTCAGAACTAGGCCTGCACAAAGATTGTCAATTTATTTTTTAACATCTTTATTGAAGTAGAATTACCATACAAAGAACTGCACATGTTTAATGTATACTGTTTGATGAGTTTGGACATATGCAAATACCTATGACCATAGCCAGTGGATATCCAAAAAAGGCATAGAAGCCACTCAGTGAAGAAAGTCTTTTCAGCAAAGGGCGCTAAAACAATTGGACATCCATATACAAAGTCAGGAATTCCAATCTATACCTCATGTCTCACACAAAAACTAACTAAAAATAGATCATAAACCTAAGTGTAAACAATAAAAGTATAAAGTTTGTTTCTTCTGTAAAAGATAGGGCAAAATCTTTTGTAATCTTGACTTAGGCAAATAATTCTTAGATGTGACACTGAGAGCACAACCCATAAAAGACAAGGTTGATAAACTGGACTTCATCAAATTTAAAACTTTGCTCTGCAAAAGACACTGTCAAGAGAATGAAAGGACAAACTACAGATTGGAAGCAAATTTTCTGTAAAACACACAGTTCACTGCAGCCTCGAACTTCTGGGATCAAGCAATCCTCCACCTCAGCCTCCTGAGTAGCTAGGCATGTGCCACCAAGCCTGGCTAATTTTTCTTTTTTCTTTCATTGCAGAGATAGCGGTCTTGCTATGTTGACCAGTCTGGTCTCAAACTCCTGGTCTCAAGTGATCCTCCCACCTTGGCCTCCCAAAGCTCTGGGATTATAGGTGTGAGTCACCACATCCAGCCTCATACTCAGGATTTTTAAATGCCAATCCTAATAACAAAGAAGCCCAGGGCTTGTGTTTCTTTGGTAGAACAGGTATTAAGGGATTGTTGCAGTGAAGATACAAGCTCTGATTAGATGTCAACATCATTTATATATATATATATATATATATGTATATGTATATATATGTATATGTATATATATGTATATGTATATGTATATATATATATATTTTTTTTTTTTTAAGAGAAGGGGGTCTCGCTGTGTTGCCCAGGCTGGAGTGCAGTGGCTATTCACAGGCGCGATCCGCGATCCCACTACTGATCAGCACGGGAGTTTTGACCTGCTCTGTTTCCAACCTGGGCTGGTTCACCCCTCCTTAGGCTACCTGGTGGTTCCCTGCTCCCAGGAGGTCACCATATTGATGCCAAACTTAGCACAGACACCCTATTGGCATAACACACTACAGCCCAGAACTCCTGGACTCAAGTGATCCTCCAGCCTCAGCCTCCTGAGTAGCTGTGACTACAGGCACGTGCCACTGCACCCAGCCATTTTAGTATTGTTTACTGCACCAGGAGATTTCAATTTAGTACCAGATTCTTCATCTACAGTTTGATGACTCTATTTCAATCCTATTAAGATCCCTTTAGGATAGGTGTGGTGGTTCACACCTGTAATCTCAGTGCTTTGAGAGGCGAAGTTGGGAAGATCAATTGAGGCCAGGAGTTTGAGATCAGCCTGGGCAACAGTGAGACCCCCATCTCTACAAAAAAAAAAAAAAAATATATATATATATATATATTTTTTTTTTTTTTTTTTTTTTTTTTACATAGCCAGGCATGATGTCTACTTGAGAGCCTGAGCGGGAAGATAACTTGAGCTTGGGAGGTCAAGGCTGTAGTGAGCTGTGATTGCGCCTCTGCACTCCAGCCTGGACAACAGAGCAAGACTCTGTCTCTTAAAACGAACAAACTGACAAAAACAAAAACACTTCAGGTGTAAGCAATGGAAACCCACAAGCTGGCTGAAGCATTCAAAGGGATGGAAGACATGGGCACGGTGTCTCACATCTGTAATCCCAGCACTTAGGGAGGCAGAGGCAGAAGAATAGCATGAGCCTAGGAGTTTGAGACCTGCCTGGGCAACATAGCAAGACTCCCTTCTCAACACACACACACACACACACACACACACACACACACACAAAAGGATGGAAGGAAAAGAAGAACCATGTAAGAAGAGCAGGGACCCACTATGGGGGTCACTCCACCAGCGTAGAGACCCCTCCCTGTCTCCGCCATTACGGAGTTAGAGCCCGGACATATTCTCCCCGCGCTGAGGGCAGTCGAGCTGAGGAAAAAAGAAGGAAATGATAGAGGCCTGAGTTTGCAGAAGCCTATTCTTGATCCACTGAGCTAATGGCATGTCTGGGAGAGGCCTGCGTGACTATTTGCGAGACTATTGTCTCTTGAAGTTCCCGTTTTGGGCTGGTTTTATGACTCTGTTTACCTGCATTCACTAAATCCCAGGATCGCTCACGTTACTAGAAAAATGCTACCCCTCAAATTATCGCTCGCCTTGATGTTATTTACCGTAACTGTAGTCATTGATAAGAGGATAAGAATCTTTATAGGATAAGAATCTTTTGTTTGTTTTGGGTTCAGCGATCTTTAGATAAACCTGTATGCTACCCCCTCCCATGCTTACTTTGTAATTTTCTGTTCCCTCCTGATAAAACTTTTGTAATGGGACCTACGTCAGTCACTGTATGAAAAAACATATATAAGCTC
>PVKP010017678.1:0-45617 GCA_004027715.1 Plecturocebus donacophilus | reverse complement strand
AGAACAGGATGTAACCGGTTATGCTATCGTTAGTTATGGAAGTAGAACTAATTATCTAATGGACAATTGTGTCTTTATTTCCTACTTTTAGAGAAGTTATGTAAGTTGTATATAATGAGCTCTAATGTCTAGGTGTAAACAGGTTTTCCCAAAAGACTAAGGTGCAGATTCACTGCGACTGCCCCTTCCCAAGTCACCCTGTGGGGCAGCTCATTCTGGCAGCATTGTTCCCTGTCCTCTGGCAGACACAGTGAAGATCAGCACACTGAGGCCTGAGCCCTCAAGCTCAGAAGCAGCTCTGCGTGCACCCCACCCCCACCCCACCTCTAGAGAACAGAAACTCTAGGAGTACCTCGTCTTTCTTTCCTGTCCAGCATCCCTCCCCTGCTCTGGTGTGGTTGTAATTCACATGTGATTCACCAATGTACTTGCATCCATTCATTCCACCACACTTATATTCTCCTATAAAAATATAACCAGCAGCCATCCTTGTAGTTTTTCTTCTCTGTATATATCAGATTCCATTGAATCACTTGTTAAGGTCAGGCTACTCTAAAGCCCTTTTCCCAAATAGTACTTTTCCCCTCTGAATGTTTGTATATAATTGAACACAATCAGGACCTTTTAAAACAAGGTATCAGTGGTTTCATCATATAGGAATATAGTGAAAGTCTAAAATCATCCGTGGTGTGCCAACATATCCGTGGCTTTGTCATACAGGAATATAGTGAAAGTCTATGAAGTCATCAGTAGGGGACCAAGCTAAAATTCATGGGTCACACATACATTGTTCTAAAACTTTTAAACACGTTAACTGCCTTCTCACCACATTCTCTTGTCTCCATTTTATTTATTTGTGAGACAGGGTCTTGCTTTGCCATGGAGGGTGTAGTGCAGTGGCATGATCAGAGCTCACTGCAGCCTCAAACTCCTGGACTCAAGCAATCCTCTCACCTCAGCCTTCCATGTAGTTAGGACTACAGGCACATGCCCGGCTAATTTTTTTATTTTTAAAATTTTTTGTAGAGACAGGGTCTCACTATATTGCCCAGGCTGATCTCAAACTCCTGGCCTCAAGCGATCCTCCCTCCTCAGCCTCTCAAAAAGTTCTGGGATTATAGGGGTGAGCCACCACACCTGGCTTATCTCCATTTTATAGATGATGAAGCTAAGGCCCAGAGAGGTTAAACTTTTTGCTCTCAGTCACACAGCAGGGAGTGGCCAGGCCAGAAATTAAACCCAGGCTATTTAACTCCAGAGCTCATACTCTTTACTTCTTATTCTTTGTACTTGTCTCACATGTTGGACACATTTTTGTATTCTAAGAACAATACATATTTTTCGAGTAAATAGCACATGGGAACCTTCCCAAACTTGCCCTGTTCCTCACACTGCCATAGCATTGATTATCTGGACCTCTAGTTTGCCCAGGCACCTAGTCATGTGCCCACTAGCCCTGGCTTCTGTTTTCCCCATAAGCCTGCCCAGCTCACTGGTTGTACTGTGAGCTCTCTGTTAGCAGGGACTGTGCATCAGTCACACCCCTTTTTTTATCCTTCTCCCCACCCCCTGGACCATGTCTAGCCCTGTTAAACATTCAACTAAGCAGTACACTTACAGACTTTGTCACCTAGGGGTACTTAAATGCAACAGCTAGAGGTGGGCTAAAGAAAGAGTCTGATGACCTCATTCTGGGGAAATTAGTAATAAGAAATTGAGGGAGATGTAGGAGTGTTTGTAGTGTGTGTGATTTTTTTGAGTCTGGCCTCATGCAAACTCAAAAGATCCTACCCCTCCAAACATTGAGGCAGCCCTGCAGTCCTATAATTCGTCCACTGGTACTTCGCTCCCAGTCAGTCAGGCCGAGTTACTTAGGGATATGGCCCAGGCTGGAATCCCTAGGGTTTCGTGAGAACCCCCAGAGTCAGCCCTTCGTGCCCTTATAAAGTCCTTTCCTTGCAAATGCGAAGTGACTGGTTGTCATTTCAGCAACATTCTCTGTGCTTTGCCTTTCTTCTGTTTAGAGAATTGTGTTGTTCTGTTTTAAGCCTCTTTCTAACATGCAGAAAATAACATGGTTCCCTCCTAGTGTGCCCCACTCACATCAGAGAGGTTAGTTTGGTTGGTCAGCCTCATCTAGACAAGTGGTGAACACAGGTACTTATATTTTCAGCATTTCAGCCTTATAAAAAGTCCTTGTTCCAAAAATGGTACTGTTGAAAGTGAAAGTGTATAGTGTGAATTCTGAGTACCTGAATACCAGTAACACCTCTTTTCATTGCTATTAGAGCACATTAGCTCCAAGAAACCTTTTTCTCCCTCTAAGTTGTTCTCACCTTTTTTCTGCATGGCATCTGAGTGATTTTTTAAGATAACAACTTTATTGAAGTCTAATTCACACCTCATACACTTTATTCATTTAAAGTATACCATTCGCAGGCATTTAGTACGTTCACAGAGTTGTGCAACCCTCATCACAATCTAATTCCGTAATGTTTGATCACCCTGAAAAGAAACCTAATACCCATTAACAGTCACTCCCTTTTCCCTCTCCCCAGAACCTGTGGCAACAACTCATCTACTTTCTATCTCCGGATTTGCCTGTTTTGGACATCCCACATAAATGGGATCACATAATACGTGGTCTTTTGCTACTGGCTTTTTTCACTTTGTGTAACATATTCAGGGTTCATTCATGTTGTAGCATAGATCAGTACTTCATGCATTTTTATGGCCAAATAATATTCCATTATGTGGATATACCACGTTTGAGTTTTTTCCTACTTTTTGGCTATTATAAATAGTGCTGCTATGAACATTTATATACTAGTTTTTGTGTAGACATATGTTTTCATTTCTCTTGGGCATATTCCTAGGAGTAGACTTGCCTAGGTCATGTGGTAACTCCATGCTTTACCTTTTGAAGAATTGACAAATTATTTTCCAAAGTCCCTGCACTATTTTACATTCCCAGGGTAGTGTGTGAGGGTTCCAGTTTCTCCACATCCTTGCCAACCCTTGTTACCTGTCTTTCTTATTTAGCCATCCCAGTGGGTGTACAGGGGTATCTCACTGTCATTTTGATTTACAACTCCCTGGTAGCCAGTGATGTTGGACATCTTTTCATGTGCTTATCAGCCATTTGTATATCTTCTTTGGAGAAATATATGTTTAGATCCTTTGTATACTTTTTATTGGATGTTTCATCTTTTCTGAGAGTTGTGAGCTCTTAATATGCTCTAGACACAAGTCCCTTTTCAGATAAGTGATCTGCAGATGTTTCCTTCCATTTCTTGGGTTGTCTTTTAATTTTCTTGATAGTGTCTTTTGAATCACAAAAGTTTTAAACCTTGCAGAAGCACAACTTGCCTATTTTTTTCTTTTGACACTTGTGCTTTTAGTGTGGTATCTAAGAAATCGTTGTCTAACCTGAAGTCTCAAAACTTTACTCCTATGTTTTCTTCTAAGAATGTTATAGTTTTAGTTATAAAACTAGCATTTAGGTCTGTGGCTCGTTTCATTACTTTTTATATATGGTGTGGGTTGGGGTCATTATCTTATTTAATAGTATTTATGTTTTTTTGATTATGGAAGCAATACATGCTTATTGTAGAAAACCTAGATAAAGCAGAAAAACAAAAAAAAGAAAAAAGTTTCTCTTGATTGTACAACCAGAGATAAATTGTTAACTTTATCTGATCTGTTGCCTCAGTCTTTTAAAAATGTATTTATGTTTGTGTTTATATTTTCAAACATACTTATATATTTATATATAGTATATATACATTATATACATATATACATGTATATATAAGTACATGATATGTATATATTGTGTATCTATAGTGCATATATACTTTTAAATAAGCTGCTTAACTGAAGTATTATTGGTGAATTATCAAATTCACACCTGGGTAATTATCAAATTATCAAAACACACCTGGGTAAGCACCACCAAATAGAGAAATTGATTATACCAGCACTCCAAAAACCCTTTTTTCTTCCCTCCCCATCACAAACTCCTTCCTCTTCCATGTATATAGTTTTTCATTCTGCCTTTTTTAAAGGTTCATTATAGCATG
The DNA here is from genome assembly GCA_004027715.1 of Plecturocebus donacophilus. Classification (NCBI taxonomy): domain Eukaryota; kingdom Metazoa; phylum Chordata; class Mammalia; order Primates; family Pitheciidae; genus Plecturocebus; species Plecturocebus donacophilus. The sequence goes on along the minus strand of PVKP010017678.1, from coordinate 41,535 downwards.
AGCATTCTCTCATGTCAGTAAAATTTCAAAAGCTGATTTTTCATAGCTGCACAGTATGGCATCAGCGACTGTACCGTCACTGACTTACCCATTTCCCTAGTGTATGTCCCCAGTTTCAGCCTTCAGTTTCCCATGAAGCATAATTTCTAGGATATGAGCATGTTGGTGGGGTTGTTTTGTTTTGGAGGCACACGGAGTCCTGTCTGAATGAGTGGATCTGTCTGTGTCTAGCCCTGTGACTGCTGCACAATTCTCAGACAATCTGATTCGGCCATTCCTCATCCACATCATGTCTGTGCCTGCTCTGGTGACTCATCTCAGCATAGTGACCCCTGAGGTAAGCAGGCTCTGTGAGTTCCCCCCGAAAACCCAATTCCATTTTTGCTTTTCTTCTTAGACATTAGAAAGTAAAATTGCTTCTCCGCTTATTTCCACACCTCCCTTTAAATTGTTCTTCGGGACCAGTGGCCATGATAGACGTGCTTGTGTTAGCGTCCCAAAGAAGCGGGTTCTTGTCTGTCCATTTTCTTCTTGGTGTTTGCTAGCACATTCCACCTAAGCAGGGACAATCTACAAGTGATCAAGTTCATTCACTAGCAGAAAACTGTTCCTCGTAGTTTCTGGTTTAACGGTCTGCCATTGTTTGCAGCGCCTCACTGTTTTAGAATCCCATGACATGCTTCGTAAATTCATCATATTTTTAAGAGACGAAGATCGATGCCGTGATGTTTGTGAAAGTTTAGAAGGATGCCATACGCTTTGTCTAATGGGTGAGTATCCGTGGCTGGAATTTGATTGTGTCCTGGCCATCAGGGAAAACACACGTGTTTTGCCTGTCACTATTCTAGAGATTTAGTTGTTCTTTGTAACAATTGGAAGTCCTTACAATAAAAAACACATTTAGGTAGACATTTAAAATAGATGATTCAATTAAAATCACATGGAAAATATACCAGCCTGGCAAGCTAGTTAAGTGACTATTAATGAACATTAGATGTCAGTCTTTAGCTTCCTGATGGTCAAGGAGATAGTCAAAATGTAGGGAGTTGCCTGGATAATGCTCATCTCAACGGGAGGGGAGGGAGTAGTTAGGTGGGGCTTATATCAGAGTAGCACCTGTTTTACAGTGTTTTCATTATAGATGGAAGAAAGGGTTTGTGAATAGAAGCATTTGAAAATAGCAGAGGCACAGAATTCTCCTTGTCAAATTTTAGATAGAAAAAGTTCTTTTTTTTTTTGAAGGCAGGGTCTCACTCTGTCACCCAGGCTGGACTGCAGTGGCACTGTCATGGCTCACTGCATCCTCAACCTCCTGGGCTTGGGAGATTGTCCCACCTCAGCGTCCTGAGTAGCTGGGACGACAAGCACACACTACCACGGCCAACTAATTTTTGTATTTTTAGTGGAGACAGGGTTTTACCACGTTGCCCAGACTAGTCTTTGACTCCTGGGCTCGAGCAATCCACATACCTTAAGTGCGAGATTACAGGCGTGAGAAAAAAAGGTCTCTGGGGCTTAATTTCATGAGGAGTTTGTGGTACGAGCCTTCACATGAGTGATATTAGATAACTGGTAAACACTGAATAACAGTGATTTCCTAAGACATTCAGATATTCTTCAAATGTCATTTCTTATGTTGACCCTTGATTTTTAAGCATTAATATAATATTAACATGTAATACTAACTACCTCTTAATCATTTACCTCTGTGTGCCTGTGTACCTGACATTTTACCTGCTGCTTCATCCTCATATGGAGAGTGGGAATCATCATTCCAATCTTCTAGATGAAGAAACAAGTATGATGCATGGGTTGATGGCCACGGTGCACCTTGTCTATGGCAGAGCCAGGATTTGAAGTCAGCTCGGCCTGTTTCTTACCTTTGCAACTCACAGCAGCCTCTGGTACTGACAGGTGCCCCTTATGTGGAAATTTCTTCCTGCACATGGAACGTGGCTGCCTGAGCTACAGGCAGGGAGCAGGGCCAGGAGGCACCAGTGTCAAAGTGTCTGTCTGGGCCCATCACACTCAGCCTTCTTTCTCTGTAGGCAACCTCCTACAGTTGGGCTCCCTCAGTCCCAGAGTGTTAGAGGAGGAGACGGAGGGGTTCGTGAGTTTGCTTACCCAGATGCTGTGCTACTGTCAGAAGTATGTGTCCCAGAAGAAGTCCAACCTGACCCACTGGCATCCTGTCCTTGGCTGGTTCTCTCAATCTGTGGATTATGGGTGAGTCCCAGATGCAAGTCACTGTCTTTTCTGCCTCTCTCCCACTGCCTCTCTCTTCCAGTTTGTGGTGTTTTGTTTCTTATTACAAAAATATAATATGTATTCACTTTATATTAATAAAGTGTAAGAACGAAAGCGGATAAAAACCAGCCCATGATCCTGTAAACCAAAGATAACTAGAGTGAACATCCTTTCAGTCTTCCTATCTAGAAATGCTGCTCGTTTTTTGCAAAATGGAAATAATGTTGTTTTGTATTTTGTTTCTTCCATTCAGTTGTAACCTTATCTGTCAATGTTTTTTCTTCTTCACTGTCACTTTTATTGCTTGACTAGACCGCCATATTTTGGAGATGCTAAAACAAGGCAAATGGTTTAAAGGGAATAGAAATCACCCAGAATCCTTTTCCAGAGGTGGAATATAAATTTTAAAAAGTTTAAGAACTTAAAAACATGAGAAACACTCGACTAGAAGAAGAGATACCAAGTAAGGCACAGCTTCATGAATTTGAAACATCCACCCGAACTGAGATAAAGTGGTTTTCAGATAGGAACTAGCTCTGCTGCGCAGCCGTTTTCTTGTTCACAAATCTGCCTAAGGCATGGTTTCCCTGGCAATTACCCTTGCAGCAGAAAACTAAAGGCCAAGGAAGGAAATGGCCAAATTTGCCCTTTGTTTTGTACCTGAGTGACATCCCTGGGTCCCGTCTAGTTAAAAAGACTCATTGCTAGGGAACAGCCTGCCCCAGCGCAGCACCTCAGCCTGAAGAGGGTAGGGTGGAGGCGCTGAGCATCGGGAGGCTGTGGGAGATGAGTGAGGGAGAGCAGCACCTTCACGGACAGCCTGCTGTCACTGCACTTCCTCTTCTTGGAGGGACTTGGACGACTTTGCTTTACCTCGCTTTCCTCATCTGAAATGTGGGGATAACTTCTGAAGTCCCTTTGATAGGCCTTTCTGGAAGAATTGAATCAGATAATGCATGTAAAGCACCTACCAGCAGGCCTGGATGTGCTCAGGGGTGGTGGCTATTAACAATATGGTGATGAGTGCGGGAACCAGTAGAATTGTCACCTCACCTTCTTGAGCAGGAAGGTGACAGCAGATTCCAGGAATTTGAGGGGTGCTGAGTGCAGTGTGGAGTCAGGAAAGGAACCCCTGGAAGGCAAGGAAACGCTGAGGAGGCTTCTGTGTCCTCTAGATTTGGCCCCCCACCACCTACAGGCCAGCAGTGAGTAGGGAGGCAGTGCAGCAGGTACAAGATTGTTTTTGTCAACTGGGTGGTAGCAAGTGTCTTCAAGAAGAGTGTGACTCATGGAGCCTGGAGACCTGAGGAAAGCAGACAAGATGAAGAGTCAGTGCCCTCAACAAAGCAGACCCTCAGCAATGATTTGTTAGTTCCACTTTTTATCTTTGTAATCTTCTTTGCCATGTTGAGTGCCAGGTCCTAGCTACAGCCCCCAGCGGAAGGCTGTTAGGAACTGTGTGGGCTGGCCCTGGCCCTGCATTGCATGGACTGACAGGCCCGGTCTCCTCTGCTCTCTTGTAGCCTTAACGAGTCAATGCACTTGATCACCAAACAGCTGCAGTTCCTGTGGGGGGTGCCTCTGATCCGGATCTTCTTCTGTGACATCCTGAGCAAGAAGCTGCTGGAGAGCCAGGAGCCGGCCCACACGCAGCCAGCATCCCCCCAGAATGTGCTCCCAGTGAAGAGTGAGTGGCAGGAGCAGGCCTGACCCTGTAGCTCTGCTTGGCTGAAGTATAGCTCCTGATTCTTCCTGTGTGGATGTCCGCTATTTGTGGGTTGCTCTAACTTTGTTTTCGTTGTTGTAGTTCTTATTGTTAGAGACAGGATCTCTCTCTGTCGCCCAGGCTGTAGTGCAGTGGCAGAATCAGCTCACTACAGCCTCCAACTCCTAGTAGGTTCAGGTGATCCTCCTGCATCAGCCTCCCACGTATAATAGCTGGGACTACAGCTATTATAGGTGGGCATTGCCATGCCTGGCTAATTTTTTTTCTTTTTAATTTTTGTAGAGATGGCCTTACCATGTTGCCCAGGTTTGTCTCAAATTCCTGACCTTAAGCGATCCTCCTACCTCAGCCTCCCAGAGTGCTGGCATGACATACATGAGCTGCCACACCTGACCTCTAGCTTGTTCCACGACAATTTTGAGGCTTCTTAGGTTACTAAGTTCATATATAGCAAAACAGAAGATCCATAGGAATAGAAAACGAGGACTGGGTATATAGAAATAGGTGAACAAAATCAAGATTGGGTCATAAAAGCATATCCACAGATATATGTTCCATTAGGGCCACTTGGGTCATAAAAACATATCCACAGATATATGTTCCATTAGGCCCACTGTGGCTCCCTGCAAACTTTCAAAAACCAACACGAAAAGGGATCTGTAGATGCTTTCTTCTAATTCTTAGAAGTAGAGCTTTTCCAAGTTCTTAAGAAAATAAATCTCCCATGTGGATTCCTTGTAAAGGAGCCACTCACTGAACCACAGGCGGGGTAGCCCTTTAGTGGCTTTCCTATTGCAGGGTTAGTAATGGGTTCCGTGGGAAGGTTCCTACTGCACACTCTGATAAAAAGTATGGAAACACCACTAACATATAATTTGACAGAGTTACCTGCCTCTGGCAGGTTTTTAGGTTCAGGGTGTCTGTTCTGCTATCAGTGTCTTGTAGCTAGCAGTGAGCATGGGCTCAGCAAATGTAACTCCAGCAGGATATCAATGGGAAGGTTGAAAACAGGTGGAATATCATTCAAAACCAGGTGTCAGAACAAGAGGTTATCACGCTTTACTTCCCTCTAAAGGCACAGAAAATGGAGATTCAGCCAGGGTCCCTGCCTTTGCCCCTCTTCTCCTAATACAGTCCTCTGAATTTTTACCTTTGTGGGTTTTGAAATTTGGTGATTTTTAAGAAGCCCACAAAAGATTTGAATATACCTGGCTTATTCTGAGAAATTTTTGGATATTCTGAAGAGATCTTTGCGTTGCACCTAAAAACCTATTGTTAATGTTTTTCTAATTTATCCCAAAGAAATGAATTGAATGAGTCACCCCACTGTCTGGCCCTGGCTGTACATTTAGAGCTTTATTGAAATGCTCTTCCTTTTCCATGGTGGGATTTGGCAGATGACTGAGCTTCTGCTTACATTTCTTCTTTTCTCCATGCCAGGTCTCCTAAGGCGTGCTTTTCAAAAGTCGGCGTCAGTCCGGAATATTCTCAGGCCTGTTGGGGGTAAACGGGTCGACTCTGCAGAAGTCCAGAAGGTTTGCAACATCTGTGTCCTCTACCAGACTTCGCTGACAACTCTCACACAGATCCGGCTACAGATACTCACAGGTTCGCGGTCCCCAAGGCATCTTCTTCACCTCTCGCCTTTGTCTTAGCAAAAGTCTGTGTTTTTTTTCTGGCTTCTTTGACTCAGAAAATAGATTCTAAAGGAGGGTGTTTTTGAGCTTAGAGATTGGTATACCTCAGTTAAATTGCTCATGCTAACCTCAATCATAGCACTTCATTTCATTCCTGTTTTGTGACTCTTACTTTAATTGTGAGGTACAGTTTACTTTTAAAAAGTTTTTCCATGCCCAGAGCTATTTGTTTAAAAAAAAATTATGTGTCCTGAGTAAAGAAACAAAAAAGATAGGGTTGCCAAAAAAAAGAAAACCACTTCTAATTCCACAATCCAAACTGTGCCTGCGTGTACTGCACATATAAAATATATTTAAATCAAAATATATAGCACTATCCTTCCCTTTCTGATAATCATTTTACCATGTCACAGGTACCTCATTTTTATTGGCTGCATAGTGTCTCATCACATGGATATGCTCAACATTTTCCTTTTTAGCTTAACATGGAGGAAAGTCCCTCTGTGTTATAACATGGTCATAACAATTCTTGTTATAAATGGTCTTACAGGTACAAAAGGCCTTTGTAAACTGTGAAAGCCTTTTATTACATGAAGGATTAAGAACTTTTCTGCTGCATTTTACGTTTTTTAAAATCAATAATCACTGCTTCTCTTTCACACTTGTTTATCCATTCTTCAAATGTTTATAGAGCACCCCTGTGTGCCAGGCACTGAGAATACAGAGGTGAACGAGACAGCCAAGTTCTTCGTTCTCAAGGAGATTGTATTCTAGTAGTGGGGAGACCAAAAATAAGCAAGTGAAAAGGAGGTTTCATATAGTGACAGGCACTGTGAAAATGAAAATGCTGAGAGACGATGTTGGCTTGGGCTACAGCAGGATGTCTCAGCCTCAGCATTATGGATGTCTTGGGCTGGCCCATTCTTTGTCACAAGGGGCAGTTTTGTGTGTTTGGGGTATTTAGCAGCCCTGGTCCCTACTCATAGTTGCCAGTAGTACCTTCCCACCCAGCTGTGACAGCCAAACATTTCTTCAAATTTGGCATTCAGCCAAATGCCCCCTGGGAGGCAAAATCATTCCTGGTTGAAAGCCACTGGCCTAGTATAGTAGCAGTGGAGATTAAGGCAGGAGGATTTAGATTTGTTTTAGAGGTGGAAGCTATGGTTCTTCCTGGTAGGTTGGATTTGGGAGCATGAGGACTAAAGATTTTAAAGAAGATACCAGCTTGTTGGCCCAGCCACCTGTGTAGATGGTAGCGCTGTTCACTGAGCTGAGGAAGACCAGGGCCTGTTGTGGGGGAGTCTGTTGTGTTGTGGCTGTGACAAGGGAAAGGGACCTGCTGGGCATGCTGGCAGAGGTGACACTCTGGGAGTCATCAGCCAAGGGCTGGAGTGTAAAGCCATGGGCTTACAGCCTCTGGCAGGTTTCCCAAAGATGAGCAGGGGAAGGAGAGACTATACCTAGGGCAAGACCATACCTGGGGCACCCCAGCACCTGAGAGTTTGGGCACCATTTTGAGTGAGAGGATTTTGAGGTTATGGTTTGTGTCCAGCTTTTTAAATGAACTCACACTGAAGCTTATTTTTCCAAGTGAGAGAATCCAAATACAGATTTTTTAGTCAACTTGAAAATAATACACTTTAAGGATGAAGATAAGCTAGTCTGAAGTATATATTTGATATTCAGTCTGTTTAGCACTATGCATCTTAAATTAGATTATAGGAAATAACACTTGTTTTTAAAATAATGCTGTTTTTCTACTCACAACTTAGGAAGTGTCCGTTCATGCCCCTCACACGCATCTGACAGCCCTGGCGCCGCTGCTGGTCTGTCTGCTATTGCTGTCAGGCTGGCATCTCCATCTCTGTCTAAGTCGCTTGATGTGCAGCCCTTGTTGAATCAGTGTGATGCTGTGAGCATTTTAGTCTACACTGCATGAATCCTTTGCACAGAACTCGAGGACACTTGCTTTTTTCTTCTTTGTCCTGTAGGACTGTGTTTGTGATCTCCACAGTGTAACTATTTCCTTTGTTTCTTTTTTAATCTGTTTTTGAATTGTGAGATTTTCACATTCTTGGGTGTGTTTGATATAACATGGGCAGTTGAAAGACTAGTCATGAGGAGGCACCTATGTTACCACCAACAGATCAAGAAAGTGTTGCTTCTTAAAGACTTCTTTATAACCACATCCTCCTACCCTTGAAAATGTGAGGTCTAACCGCGAGCCATAATCACTAAATGGATACAATTCTTGGCCTCCTTTAGAATTCTTTCAGTTCACCCTCTAAGCATCCTTCAGTAGCACTGATGGAATTCCCCAACTCCCACCCCTGGCTAATGTACCTTCCCCAAACATCTTTATTCAAAACTAAATAATTCAGAGAGTGCCCTATAAGATGAGAGGTATTATAAGGACTCAAATACAAAGTGACTGTGCTTTTCTGAGGAACACACCTTACTGTGTATTCAGTGACACATGGCATTTCAGATCCAGCCTAAGTCAGTAGCTGCATTATTATACATTAACTATACCAGTGATGTGGCCTGTCTGAGGCCTTGTAGCCATAGGAAGCAAACTTAGAATGCCCTCTATGTCCCCTTTTGCTTCCTCGGGGTTCCATTTTGTGTGTATTTCAGAGCATCCTAACAGTCATTCACTGCATTTCCACTTTCAACATAAGTAGAATAATAGAGGTAGATGGGGGGAGGCTTTGCCAAAGGTGGTGAACCTGCAAGATAGTTTAAGGCAGGGGTCAGCGGACTACCGTGTGGGGGCCAAATCCAGCCCACTACTTGCTTTTGTTAGAAAAGAGCTGAATCTGTTTCTTTACACATTGTCTGTGGCTGCTTTTGTGCTGTAGTGGTAGCACTGAGTAGTTGTAACAGTGTTAAACCGAATTTGGCCTGAGGATGCCTCCATATTTGAGTCCTTATGTAAGGAACTGCAGCCCAACTTAGTATGTAAACTGACTAGAAGTCTGACTTAGGAGGTTTCAGTATTTTTGTAACAAATAGCTGCCAATCACAGTCAGTCAATCACAGGCAGCTGTCTAGTCAGACCATTTTCAAATAAGGCAAAGCTGAGGTGTAACCAGTCAGGCTGTCTCTACCTCACTTTGATTTTGGCCCTAAGTGTTGCATGCTCAGAATATGGACTGGCGCTGTCTGAACCTCTTCTGGTTCTGAGGGCTGCCTGATTGATTGTTTTTTACTGAAACTCAGCTAGATTTAATTTAACAGCAGAGACTTTCTGGTGCACGGTGCCTAAAAATATTTATTCTTGGCTGTTTTCCGAAACAAATCACTGATCCCTGATTTAAAGCATAAATGCTAAGTCAGACCTGAGTTCTATTCCTGGCTCTGACACATAGGCTGTGTTATTTGTGGCCAATTACTAACCTCTCTGCTTCAGATTCCTCCTGTATAAAATGGGGATAATACGGGACTCCAGAAAGTGGAAAGCAAACAATACATACAGAGGGCTTAGAATGGTGCCTGGCACATAGTCAGCAACCACTAACTACTGGCTCTTATCATTGTTACTCTCATGGTGATAATGCTTTTCTCAATAATCCCACCTTCTTCTCACACACATTACATGTTCACAAATAGGTTTAAGTGTTTTGTTTTCCTACTGATTAGGAGAAATAACAGACCAAGTGGAGTCCCAACCTGAAGCTTGAGTTTCTCTGTCTTTTTTCCAGGTCTCACTTACCTTGATGACCTGCTGCCCAAACTGTGGGCATTTATCTGTGAGCTCGGGCCCCACGGAGGGTTAAAGCTCTTCCTGGAATGCCTGAACAATGACACTGAAGAGTCCAAGCAACTCTTGTCCATGCTGATGCTGTTCTGTGACTGTTCGCGACACCTCATCACGTAGGTTGACTGCTATGGGGCTGAATTCCTTTCCTAGAATGTGGAGAGACCAAATACAGTGTCAGTGAGGAATTTTTGCTAATGTGATTACTGTAAACATTTGGACCTGTGCAGGAGGGCATCATAAGAACTAGCCATTTACCAAGTAAGCAGCATGCAGTAAACATTCAGCAGTTGTTAGGGTGGGGCCCTGGGAGTTAAAAGTTCCCATCCTTTCAGGGAAGCTGGTCTGTACCACCAGGTATGGCTTGGGGTCTCCCGGAGATGAGTTTAGATCATGGCTCAGCCATTTATTCACTGTACTGGCTAGATTCCTGGAAAATTCAACATCAGAGAGCTAGGGTACAGATCCTTACTGAGCAGGTCTTGAGACACATTGAGCAAGGGATCAAATATCCAGCCTCTCTGAGACTCAGTTGACTCATCTGCAAATGGGAATAACAATCGCACATACCTTTTAGGCACATGGAAGGGATTAAAAGAGATAATCCAAAGTGCCTAGCACAGTCCCTGGCACATAGGATGAGTTCAATACTTGTTGGCTCTTATTATTACGAAGCCAACCCTGAGCAAGTTTCTTAACTTCTTTGAGTCTCGGTTTCCTTATTAGAAGGGAGAGAATATTCCAATCCAATAGAGGGTAAGTGAAAAAGAAAAGAGCGTCAAATACTTACTGCAGTACCTGGCACAGAGTGGGAAATTAACAAACGCTAGTCCTATTTAGTTCTCTTGTTTTTTAAGCTTGTGCGTCTCCTTGTGTGTTTGGTATTCTTTTCATTCCACCGTTTCCCAAAAGGTTGGTGAAGAATTATAAGATAGGATAGACCTCAGGTAATTATGTTCAGGCTGGAAGACATTAGCAGGAGAGGGTCAGGAACAGGTAGGTGGCAGGTTGGGTGAGCATCATGGAGGAACTCACTGAGCAGTTGGAGGCAAGAGCAGGGGTCTAGCTGTGGGTGAAGTCTTCCTTAGTCACTGGATAAGGGGTCAGCCAAAAGTGAATCTTTTTCTAGTGTATGGAGCAGCAGTAGGAAATGTTCAGATAGAGCTGTGTCTTAAATGATTCATTTATTCATATATTCTTTCAAACATTTACTCATTTACTCACAAATGCTTACCAAGTACCTACTAAGTGTCACTAGTATCTATCTTAAATATGGAATAAGATTCTTAAATGGTTGGTTTATTCATATATTCTTTCAAACGTTTATTCGTTTACTCACAAATGCTTACCAAGTACCTACTAAGTGTCACTAGTATCTGTCTTAGATATGGAATAAGATTTGACAGCTTTCCTCAGTAAACACCAGCTCTCAATCAAGGTTCCCTGTTAGTCAGGCATGAATAAGGAAGGCATGAATTCAGGTGTGAATTAAGAAAGTGGCACAGTCAGATCCTTATGAATAAGAAAAATAAAGAGGACAGATTCTATCTTAATTGTATTTTTTAACTTTTTACTATGGTCAATTTCACATTAATAGAAAGTAGAAAGAATAATATAATGAACCCTCATGTGCCCATTGTCAGCTTCAACAGTACCAACTCACAGCCAGTTTTGCTTCATCCAGACACCCACCTGCTCTTCTCTCCCACATTATTTTGAAGCAAATCCTAGATGTCGTATCATTTTCTTTTTATTTTACTTTAAGTTCTGGGATACATGTGCTGAATTTGCATAAGTATACATGTACCATGGTAGTTTGCTGCACCTATCACCTGGGCATCTAGGTTTTAAGCTCCGCATGCATTAGGTATTTGTCCTAAGGCACTCTCTCCCATTTCCCCCACCCCCCAATGATGTCACATCATTTTATCTGTAGGTTTTACAGTAAGTATCTCTAAAAGATAAAGTATATTTCTCAACCTTGTTTATTTTGTCTGTTAAGCAATACAGATCTCTTTTTTTTCTCTTCCCCCTTTTTCATTGTGGAATTCTGAGTAATTTTCTCTCTGATTTAGGATCCTTGATGACATTGAAGTTTATGAAGAACAGATTTCATTCAAACTGGAAGAGCTGGTCACCATCTCCTCTTTTCTGAATTCCTTTGTGTTTAAGATGATCTGGGATGGAATTGTAGGTAAGATAAAAGTTGTCTGCTGTTGTTTGGTTGATGCTACACTCAGGGAGGCTGAAGAGTCTATAGCATCAACTGATTCTTTGCTTTATTGTCTATCCAAGTTAACAGAAGGTGCACATTTATTCCCACAATTGGAAGTTTTGTTTCTTCACTCTCTGTGACCTCTTAAGATAGTGGTGTGGTTATAGAAGTCTTGCTCTCCCAGGCTTCCTTCAGGATTTGCATGTATGTGTCGGAGGTTTATTAATGATGATTAATTTTGCCCTGAATCTCCTGTTGATTCTTCCAGTTGATTTCCATGCTGATAAAACATGCACTAGTTCACACTTGAGGTGAGAGTCCACCTCCTGAAATGTCTCCAGTTGTTCAGGACAAAGCTCCTTAGATTAAAAAGGCCCTTCGGATGATACACTAGTGGGAAGCATGAGTGATTTTGTCTGAGAGGCACTCAGGCCCTGCAGACACTTAGCATGTACCCAGGGTGCCTTTTAATTCATTTGGTTCCATGTCTGATTCAGAGCAAGAGAGATCAAGGACTTGATGACGACTGCAGACGACAAGGGCTGTCCTCCCCCTGCTCTCTGGCTCTGACTCCTCCTGAGTGTGACTTTCCCATTTGTTTGCCCCACAGAGAACGCCAAGGGCGAGACCTTGGAGCTGTTCCAGTCTGTCCACGGGTGGCTGATGGTGCTGTATGAGCGGGACTGCCGGCGGCGCTTCGCACCCGAGGACCACTGGCTGCGAAAGTGAGCTCCGGGGATGAGGAGGGCTCCATGGAAGCTGGCCTGTTCTGGCACGCTGCCCAGTGCTCAGCGCTCACGTTCTAGGGCAGAGAGGACTTTTTCCCTCTGCCTCATTTTGTCTATCCGTGTGTGTAAAGAGAGCTGTTGTCCCTATGAAGCACCTGTCAGGACGCTTCTGTTATGAGATGTTTACATCAAATATGACTAGAGTTAATTAATGGCGACAGAGCCAGCTTAAATTTAACATACATTTCTTATCCAGACTGGAAAGAGGTCCTTCAGCTGAGCTGAGCAACAGAGCATGAGAGTTAAAAGGCAGTTTTTATCAGCAGGATTACCAGGGTAAAAACTGCTTTTCAGTGTTTTGGAGGGTAATGGGCTGGGAGAAATCCTCCCATCATGTCTGAACATAGGCACCTGTCTGCGTTCTTATCAACGAGCTCAAACTTTATGCAACTGCTGAAGCTGTGGCACTAGAGCAGGGACTGGTACCCTTTCTCTGTAAAGGGCCAGATGCCGTTAGGCTTTGTGGACCAGACAGTCTCTGTTGTAGCTACTCAGCTCTGCTCTTGTAGCACAAAAGCAGCCGTAGGCTATACACATATGAATGAGTATGGACGTGTTCCCATCAGACTCTTCAACAACAGGCAGCAGGGTGCATGTGGCCCACACGGTGTTGTTTCCCAGCCTTGCATTAGAGGATGGTTTCCTTCTTTTAATTCTCCCAAACCCATGTCTTTCTTCTCAAGGGATCTCAAACCTAGCGTGCTCTTCCAAGAACTCGACAGGGACAGAAAACGGGCACAATTGATCCTGCAGTACATCCCACATGTCATTCCTCACAAAAACGTGAGTTACACTCAGAGCTGGGCCCCTGATGTGTCTTTCTGTTCCCCCACATGGTTCCTGCCTTTCCATCCTTGCTGCAGCAGTTGGAGGTGAATAAGTGGAATCATTCATGCGGTGCATGGGAACAGTGGTTGCTATTGCTCTGTGGCAGGGGTTACACTAAGTGCTGGAGTACAGAGCTGGAGAAGACAGTGTGGACTGGTGATTCTGGTGGAGTGGCAGCCCAGGTGCAGGGATCTGACTAGCTGGAGGGAGGGGAAGGGGACAGGAAAGGGTCCCACAGGCAAAAGTGGACGGCGTTTAAACGCTGAGTGAGATAGGACAAGGTGCTGTTGGAGAGCCAAACACGCAGTCTGGCTGCAGAGAATAGAAAGGATGTGGTCCAGAGAGGAAGCCGAGGAGAGGGGTGTGAGCTAGAGCAAGAAGGCCTTAGAAACCCAGGCTGGAAGCAGGGGCTTTATGCAAAGCCACCAGAGGACTGGAAGCTTAGGAGGCACCTGGTCAGAGCCATCCTTCAGGAAGGTCATCCTGACTGCAGCGTGGAGGGTTGGCTAGAGGCGGGGGTGTTAAAACAAGGTGACCTACACTAGAGTGGGCCTTGGGAGTCGAAAGATAACCAAGTCAACAGATTTTTAAGGAGGCCTCAGAGAATGGTCACATCCCGAGGGGAAGGAAAGGAGGAATTCAGGTGATGCTCTGGTGTCTGGCTTGGGTGCTTGGGGGGTTGTTTCCTGTGGTAAAAGCACAGGTGAGAGCAGGACTGGGACATGGTGGCGAGTTCAGCAGAAAGCAAGTAGGATGTGAGGTGTCTGTGGCTCCTGGAAGCCACTGGACAGGGGGTCTGGCGTTCAGGAGGGAGGAGCCTGTGTGGGGAGAGTACCCAAATCTCCTGACTATCCCCATGGACTGGGTGAGGCGGTCAGGGGGTCAGACAGAGTGAGAAGTCCAGGCCACTGAGGCAGAGCTCTGCAGGACCCGTCCCACAGAAGGCCAGCAGAAGGAGGGAAACCAGGAGAGTGCCACACACTCAGGAGATGAGAGAGATTTGGGGAGGGTCAGGCTGTGGCAGGAGCATCCAGGAAATGAGGGTGGCAAGCATGGCTCACGTCCCTGGTGAGTTTCAGGCACTCTGGAAATGTACAGTGCTGTGACAACACTCTGCTCCTCTCAGAAGAGACTTCTAGGAGTCTAGGTTGTGTCCTTTATTTTTCTTGTGTTCTATTTTCTCTTTCTTTTTTTAAAGAAGTAGACATATTTTTAGAAAAGAGTATAAATCACATTTTTGTAAATCTCTTTTCAGAGATATTTCATCCTCACTGCTCTCTGATACTGTTCTGTCCTTGACTTAAATACTTATGGTTACTATTCTTCCCCTCAAGCAGTGATATGCAAACGATGTGGCTGTTTAAATTCTTACTGTACTTGGCAAACTCTCAGAAGTGAAGGGCCTTATGGCAATTACTTAATCAAATGTGCCCTCCTGGAGGGAGCCCCTGCTATGACATCCCTGACCTTGCTTCTAATAGAACATACACAGCTTTGAAACGCAGGCCATTCTGTGGCTTTACTTTTCCAAAAGATTCTTCCTCATCATGAACTGTGCTTCTCTGTAACTTCTACCCTTTGGTTCTTGAACAGCCCCTAAAAGTGGCTTCACTCAGCTTCTGTGACCCGCTGGCAGCTCCTGTTTGCATCTGAGTCTGTGTTTTTCAGGTGTAGCATTCTTAGCCTTTCCACCTCGCCTTTGTTTGAAATAGGCTCCAGCCTTCATCTCCAGAGCCTCATCTGGTTTGGTGGTGTCTGGTTGAAAATGCAGTCCCTCATCCTGGACCTGTGTGTCTATGAAATCAGCCTGACCTTAGCATTCCCATAGCAGGTGGTCTAGACTCCACTGTGTGTATTATGGTTCACGTGTGCCGTGGCCACTGGAGGTGCTGCACAATATTTTAGATTTTTGAGGGAAACACAGTGAGAGACACCACATAAACTGCTAGTTCAGGGTAGTTCGTGGCTTCAACACGAGATTGCGCTACGTTCTTTTTAATGATGTATGCAAAGCTGGCTTTTAAGAACAAAATAAAAGTATTTTATATTTCAAAGTATGTGCGTTTACAAAATACAGCAACTAAGTTTTTAGGACATAAATATTTGGGACCCTAGTAAACAGGATTGCTAGGGATTTCTTTTGCCCTGGGGGTGCATGAAAAAAGTTACTGCAATGATAGAGGTACTGTGCATAAGAACGTCTGGGAACCACTGAGGTAAACAGGAATGACTTTTAAGTCCAGGGTATCTGCTAATCCTCACCATTTTTTCTTTCTTTTGGGAATTTTGCTTATGATTGTCATCAAGGTGGTTTGTCCTTCGTTCTTAAAATTTCCTCCCTCAGGGAAGTGGGGCCTCCTCATCTCCTGACTCTTTTGCTCTGTGATTGCAGGTCCTGGGGGGGATATCTAAGGCTTGGTGTGTTCGAAGCAGCCAGGCTGTCCTGTTGCTTCCCCCCACCTCAGGCTGCAAGCTCCTCTTAATGGTGTGTGTGCTGCCTTCTGCCGTTGAAATATTCTTGCTGGAACACACAGGAGGGTAACAAGCTCTCTCTGCTCTGTTACCGTTATGCCATCTCCCCTAAATGATGTACCTCTTCCTTGTTCTCAATTTCACTGTAATGCCTTTCTTGTTTTCCTTAACATTTGTTGGAGCCTCAGCTCTGCCTGGCTAACATGTACAGCACTTCATTTTCTGCACCCTCTTACGTTGCTTTACCTGTTTATGTGTGAGTCATCCCCTGGCTGGCCCTTAAGGCCTCTCTGCCTTTTGTTTCCACCCGGAAGGCCTAAGCGGTGTGTGGTAGGGCAGGAGCTGCATAGTATGAGGGCTGTGTGTGGGCTTTGGATTTTGTTCTGGCCCGCTGTCCACCAGCTGTGTATCCTTGGATGAGTAAGGTCTTCATCTGTAGAATGGGGATAATGATTCATACCCAGCTGTCCACTGCAGTCACTGAGATTGCCCAGCCCTTGCAGCCTGGATAAGCTTGCCTCAGACCTTCTTCCATGCCCCGTAGAAATCCAGAGCCCTGTCCAGGCTTTCTGTGGTCACTACTGTCTCTTTAGTCCGGTTTTGGTGCCTTCTGCGATCTCCGCCTTGTACTGGATTGACCCAGATGTAACTCACATTTCACCTGTGTATCACCAAACAGCAACTCTTCAGATGGTCATGCCAAAGACTCAGGGTCATAGGAAGTAGTTGTGTCACATACTGCATGGCTCCACATGGCTTAAACACCTCTTCTCAAAAGTCCTACAGTTCCCCTGCCATGGAAGGGAGAGGCGGGAGCACCCTTCATCCATATTGCCAGCCTCCCTCCCTGTGTCCCCAGGCTGTCTCCCTCCCTTCCACATGGTCCTGGAACTTCTCAGGGCTTTTGGTTCTACTCAGCAGGTCAGTCCTGTCAGGTCTAGACCTGTCATCCAGTCTCATTGAGATGCTTCACTGGACAGTAGTTCCTCTACCCAGTACCATTCCTTTTCTTCTTCAGGGGCTGTTGGTCATTGCTTTTTTTGTTACAACCATATTTGCCTAATAGAATTAACATACTTAAATGAAAATGTACTAGCCCCTCCCCCCAATATAGTTATTTCCTATTGTCGTTACTATTATTAAGGTTGTTACTGTTCTTGTTTGTATTTAATAAAGCTCTTGACTTTGGGGGAGATTCCCATTTTTTAAAAAACAGCTATGGTCGGATTTATGTATTCATTCACCTGGCTTGACTTAAATGGTATTAGGATGCTAGTTTTCAAGCCCAGGATGAGGCAAAGAGTTATACTCTTCTAAAGGGGCTTAGCAGAATCTTAAGAGTAAGGAAAGAGGGTTCTTTTCAAGCAGTAATTGAGAAATATTACTGGTGAGACTGTGGTGGGCTTGAAGGCAAAGAGGAGGCAGATTGAAAGATCTGGGAGCTTTATACTATAGGGTCACTTTTAAATTCTCTGACAGTAGGAAAAGTTATCTTTGAATTGTTTTTTTTCTTAGGATTCATAATATTGATATCCTTTAAAGCAGGCACAGCTAGATAAAGAAGTCTCTGTAACTTGTTCTGCCACCAAGTCGTTATAGTGGATTATTGACTGAATGAGGAAGGTTTTCTTTTTTTTTTTTTTTGGTTTGAGACAGAGTCTGGCTCTGTCACCCAGGCTAGGATGCAGTGGTGTGATCTTGGCTCACTGCAACCTCTGCCTCCTGGGTTCAAGCAATTCTTCTGCCTCAGCCTCCCAAGTAGCTAGGATTACAGGAACATGCCACCACGCCCAGCTAATTTTTGTATTTTGTATTTAGTAGAGACAGGGTTTCACCATGTTGGCCAGCCTGGTCTTGAACTCAGGTGATTCATCCGCCTCAGCCATCCAAAGTGTTGGGATTACAGGCATGAGCCACCATGCCCAGCCTTGAGGAGGATTTTCTCATGGTCCGTTCCTAGCTGGACTCTAGCTACAGCCAGACCAGTCTTTATGGAACGTTTCTTCCTTGACGTGTACTCAGCTGTATTTCTAATTCCCACAAATGTTCCAGGGAATGTTTCTGTTCACGTAAGATACTTCTGACCAATAGCACGTGTTAAGGCATCCCATTCTGCTTGCATCTCATCTAACTTCAGTTTCAGTCATTTTTGCAGGGTGTATTATAGAATCGTCAGTTGCTGACACTGTTTTCTGATCCTGCCTTTGTTCATTTTAGAGAGTTCTCCTTTTTCGAACCATGGTTACCAAGGAGAAGGAGAAACTAGGGCTGGTGGAAACCAGCTCTGCCTCCCCGCATGTCACTCACATCACCATCCGCCGGTCCAGGATGTTGGAGGTGAGTGTGAAGCCTGTGGAATCCACCGCAAGGCAGTGTGCTCTGCAGCATGGAGGCTCTTTAATGGACGATCTGTGGCCTTTGAACTGTTCCTGTTACTCCTTGTTCTGAAATCAAGGCTCTCAGAGCCAGAAAGGGGTCATGTGTCCTGTGGACTGCTCTGAATAGCTGCTTGGTTAAACATGTTCTCCATGCTGGAGACCCAGCAGTGTCTTCTTTTACCCCATGAGCATCCTGGGCTAGAGCGTCAACCTCTTCATGTCTCTTTGTAATGAGGACAGGAGCTGCCAGCCACAGCGGCTACACTGACACTCTTAGGTCTGTGCAAAATCCATTTGTCCTAGCAGGCACTTTTCCCAGACTCTCAACTGTGAATGTAGTGTAAGTGGAGTGGAGGTGTTACATTTACTGAGTTACATAGAGAAATGTATTTATCACAGAGCCAGGAGTTCTTTGTAGACAGAAACTTACGAGATACCACTGAAGTGGCCCACCTGAGCTAAACCCGTTTTCTGGGGCTCCCACTACACAGCAACTCCATGTAAATTAGAGATAGCTACCCGGTTCTCATGTGTCAGAAAATTGTCGTAATACATTGATTGCACAAGACCCTGACTCCAGTCTGCTGGAACATGGTTGTCATAAACTTCTCTACCTATGGTGTCTGTGCTTCCCATGCCACAGCCTCTGCAGGGCTTGGGTAGTGCACAGCCTACCCATACACGCTCATGCCGCCAGCAGTGGAATCGGTAACTGAGCCACAGTCCCCATTCCCTAGAGAGGCTTGGCTTGATTTATTTGCTGTGTTTGCACTTGAGACCTTTTTCTCACACTCCAGCCGCAGTTCCTCATGAGCATGTCCTGCAGTGCAGGACAGTCATGGGATGCCCTGACAGCGTGTGGCCAGATAGCCGCCCCCAGCGGCAGACGGCTTCGGGCAGCAGCTGTTCCTCCTCACGCGGCTTCATTTTCTCCCACGGGGCATCACACTGTGTTTGTGTCACTCCTTACTGGAAAGCTTGTTTGAGTGCCCCCGGCCACTGGTGATCCACCCAAGAGCTGCTGGAAAGGCCATGTGTGCTGAACACTGGATGCTTCTGAGGTTCTTAAAGGTAGGAACAAGGAATTGTAGTGCCACTGGGCCCTGCAGGCCATGTGAGGGAGTCAGGTTGGCTGAGGAGTCTCACTGCAGGAGCGGTCTGTCTGCATGCTAGACATAGAAATAATCTCCATTTCTGCTGCGCCCTCCTGTTCTTGAAACAGCCCTCTTGGGGTGTGTACCTCTACTTGAGAAGAACAGCGCCCATGAGTGAGTTGATAAATGACAGCTGACACCCAGCCTCAGTATTGGGGAGCAGTGGGAAGCACATGGCTCCCCAGAAGAGGCCACTGCCACTCAGCTCCTCCAGACCCACCATGTGGCAAGGTGTGCTCCATAATGCTCTTGAGTTTTCAAGAGAAGGCCAAATTCAGATCTTCCATGTTGTGAACTAACTGAACTCTGTAGAGTACTTAGAAAGTCAGATAACACGTGTCTTTCCACCAAATTCAACCTGTGGGTCACCCATTTGTAATCTCTGCTTTTGACTCAGAAAAAGCCCAGTTGTAGAAACTCCCTTTCCAGCACTTTCCTCAGCAGACCCAGAAGCACCTCCCCTGTCTCTAGAAGTCCTCAGCCTCACCACCCATCATGCCGACCCAGATATGGCCAGCACCCACCCACAGGAAGAGTCTGGGGTAGTGTAGATTGCAGTTATCTCCCGAGAGTGGCAGAATCCCCCGACTCCCTCCACAAATGTCATTGCTTACCAGAATTCACTTGACATCCAAGTTACTCTGGGCCTACTTTGTTTTTAAAACACATCCCTCAGGGATGGCAAAAGAGATATCTGTCTTAGGTTTTAGGCAAAGCTCTTTTCTTCTTTACTTTCCATTGGAGAAGGGGAGAGGATGGTTCATTGTTACCCCAGTTCTCGTCATCTGGTGGTTTGGTTTTGAGAATATGAGTGCCCAGGGGCATTTGCTGGATTTGGACAGAAGGGGGCGTCAGTAAGCTGATCTCAAGCTCATGCTCTCCTGGGCTTTAATTGTTTCCTTTTTTACGGTTTGTATTGTGGGCCATGCTTCCGTATTAGGCTTCCAGGTATTAAAGTCCTGCAGGAAGGCTCTCCTTCCCAGAGGGTGAGTTTGGGCTGGAACTCTAGCATTCATAACTGGAAGGATCCTTAAACATACTCCTGTCCAGCCCTTTCCCCTGTTCCTTTCAAAGGCAGAACTGAGGCTAGAGAAGTTCAGACAGTCAAGGTCACTTGGATGTCAGTGACAGAGCTGGTCCTGCAAGCTAGGCATCCCTTTCCTAGCTTGGTATTCCCTGTGTCTCTACGTTGAGATGTGGAGAAGAGGAATGCTGACTCACATTCCCCTCCCAAGAGGCATGGATATAATCCTCGCACATCCACACCAGTTCCCAGAGGGCAGGAAGTGTATCACAAGAGGCAGTCCCTCTCTGAACTTTTTAACGAAGAGGCTGATGTGGAGCTGATCAGGCAAGACTGAGATTTGAATCCTTGGGCTAGGCCATGTGCCGCGTGCTTTCACACGTACTGTCCCATTTCATCCACATAACCACAAACGTATCTACTAATCGTATGAAGGCTGGGGAGGCATAGTTTTAAAGCAGGTTGGAGGAACTCCTGCAGGCAGACAGGAACTTGTTGAAATTCTCCATCCGTCCTCATCTCAGTGCCAAGATAATTATCTTAAATTTAGGCAGAATGGCTTAAATGCTGTTATAGCTGCATGTTAACTTCCTGTTTCTCCCATTTTTCATCTAACTTAGTGATTCTCAAACTTTATGTACATAAAAAAGTCCTCAGGTTTGGGTACACAAAACTATGCTCCTGTTCCCACAGGTGACTTAGGGATCTTGAGAGGTAATTTTTCCTTTGCTCACTAACTTTGGAGCCTAACCCCTGAGTAAGATTCAGGGACACCGTAGGATAATCCTTTAGGGATCACTGAGCATGGCAGGAAGGCAACAAGGATTCCCCAGAACAGGTCTCGCCATACTGGCATACTGATCGTTTGCGTTATGAGGAGGGGACCAGGCAGGAGCTGAGTGGATGCTACGGCAGTGGTCTGTCTAACCTTGGCAAAACATGTGACAGTGTTACGGTTGAGGCTGAAAGGGAGAGATGTGGCATGGCCTTCTTAGGACAGCAGGGTTGGTTGGTGACTCTCTGTCACAGCATCTGAAGACATCGATTTCACCTGGTGATGGGCCTCTCAAGTGGGGCCAACAGACTCTTCCCTGGGTCCTGTGCTGTTCAGTGCTGTGTTTCTAGTCACTGGAGTTAAAACCTCAGCACTCCAAGTACTAGAAACCCATTAGACAATGGAACCAGAAGCCAGGAAGGCCTTGACAGATAAGAATCAAGAGACAAACTAAACAGATGATTTAGTAGAACTCCGAAGTTGTGTGCTGGGGGCCATGTGTGTTGAGGTCTGGATGGAGAAGATGTGCTGAATGGCTGTGTCCTGAGAAAGCTGACCACCAGCCCCAGGTCCAGGCCCAGCACTACCCCGACATCTTGGCCTCTGCTCCATGCCTTGGTCCCTGTCATCCACCTGCTTTGCTGCCAGTAGAAAGATCTTTCTAAGACAGAAGGTCAGCCCTGTTACTCTTTGCCTCAAACCTTCTGCGGCTTCCATCATCCTCAGGATGTCCCGTAAATTCCTCAGCATGACTCGCAGGTGCTTCATGATTGGGAAGGAAGCAGGAGATGAGGGTGATGGGTAATTCTCTTCATTGTATAGTGTTATGTAGGTTGGATTTTTGTTTTGTTTTGTTTTGTTTTTACCATGAGCTAAAAATACTCTTATCATGGAGAGAGAGAGAGAGAGAGAGAAAGAAATGCATCTTGTCCCAGTTTCTTTCATATTTTGTCTGATGGCCAAGAGCTTGTCATGACTCATTTTGTCTGATTTCCCCGTCTCACTGCTCTGTCCCCTTGAGGTCAGTCTCTCCCTTTGCCAAGGAGTGATACTACCACATCCCCAAATGAATCTTTTAATCAGTGCTCATTCAAAAACAGGTGAGAACGGCTCCTGTCATACACCCACGTGTCATGATTTGCACATTTGGTAATGATGGTGGAAGAGCTTCCCACAGAGGAGAGGGAGCCCCAAATTGTGCAGAAGACTCTGGGCTCCAAATGGACTGTCATTCTGCTCTTGGCAGGACGGCTACGAGCAGCTTCGGCAGCTCTCCCAGCATGCAATGAAGGGGGTCATCCGGGTGAAGTTTGTCAATGACCTCGGGGTGGACGAAGCAGGGATTGATCAAGATGGCGTTTTCAAGGAGTTCTTGGAAGAGATCATCAAGAGAGTGTTTGACCCCGCACTCAATCTGTTCAAGGTATTTTAAGGGGAGGGACAGCAGGGTTGACAGCAGCCAGATTTGAGAAGTGAAGAGCTTGGCTTTCTCCTTGCAAGGTACTTGACCTCTGCCTCTCCCTGTCTTTTTGCCTTGCAGACAACCAGTGGGGATGAGAGGCTGTACCCCTCACCCACATCCTACATCCACGAGAATTACCTGCAGCTCTTTGAGTTTGTGGGGAAGATGCTGGGGAAGGCTGTGTATGAGGTAGGCAAGTGAAGAAACAGAGAAATGTAAAATAAAATGTTAGCGGTACCATGGGCTTTTTCATCCACATGTATGTGATCAGGCTTGGCCATGTAAACTGTCACTAGGATGCAAGTGAGGACAGGGACAGGAGCCAAGGTTTATTGTACATCAGAGCTAGGTACTTTGCCCATGGCATCTCATCTCATCCATCCAGGCCTGTAATGGGGCTGCTGCTGTCCTGGCTATTTAAGGATGGGAGACCTGAGGCTTTGAGGAATCACCTGTCTAGAGTCTTGTTGCTAATTAAGTGGTAGAGGCAGAATTTGAACCCGTGCCGCCCCGAGTCCTAAGCTAGCACTGTCTTTCCTGAAGCATGAGGAGTGGTGTGCAGAGCCAAATGGCCACACGGAGGCTGGGGCCCCATTGTAGGAGGGCAGCATTTTGTGGAGTGTGATAGTGTTAAAACCTTCTGCTGTTTGAGTAAGTGCTTCCCAGCCATGGCAGCCCGTCATGACCAGCTGTTTCTAGTCAGCTGTGTGACCCTGTTCCTTCAAGTTCCTTTAGTTTTTAAGCCTCCTTCTCTCATAGCAAAGTAGAGATAAGAAAAACCACGTTCCTGGGTTGCCGTTGATGGTAAGTGAGGAGGGTCTCCTACAGTGCCCAGCAGCTGCTCACCCCAGGTGGATCGGAGCAGTCATCCTCACCTTACTAAGAGGAAGTGAGTCTGGGTTTCTACTCTGTGGCCTCATAGGGTCAGGGCGACGTGGAGGCCCACACAACTCCTGTTCCCTGTCCGTTGAAAGCGGAGGCAGGACCACCTTGAGGGGGAAGTCACTGCCTCTTCCTGGGGAGAGTCCTGCTTCCCAGGGAGAAAGGCAGGTGGCAGCACGAGCCCATCCAGGCTGCGTGGCCTTCATATTGGGCTCCAAAGCTGCAGGGACCTTCCCCGGGACCGAGGCTCTGCTGAGCTCCTGGCCCACGCACCGAGGAAGCGAGCCACCTGGGCAACACTCCTCGCATACCCCAGGAACCTGGAGAAGCCAGGTGCTTTCTGAACAGAAAGAGCCAGCAGCTGGGGCAAGCTGAGAGGGAGGTCTCAGGGGCAAGCCGAGAGGGAGGTCTCAGGGCCAAACTCTTTGCACTCTCGAATAATCCATTGTTCTTTGTCTCTCTGGAAGCCGCCTGTCTGCACGGTCCTCAGTCTCTGGCTGTGGGGGAATCAGGCGGCCCATCTGATCCCCTGCCCAGACACCATCCAGTCTTCCTTGTGCCTTCTAGTGGTTTGGGTCCTGGGCTCACTCTCTGTGCCTCTGTTTCCTCATCTGCGTAATGGAGACCATTTCTCAGTTGATTGCCATTGAAAAAATTAACAATACCATTCGGACCCACCTGAGCACATGGCATGGTTTTTCTTTAAACGCATTGCTGTGATGACACCCAGAAGAGCCTAGGCCACCTGGAAAATGTGGCCTCCTGGCTTTCCTGAATGTCGTCCTGTTTCCCAGGCCTTGCCTGTACGTTCTTTCCCTCCCTCACCTTCGACAGTAATTGCGCTAACGAGAGAAGATGGGACCTGCTAGGCCTGGCGTGAGGAGTGGCGTGGATTAACTCATTTACCCTTCATGGTCCTCTGACAGGTGTTGTCGAGTCTGAGTGACTGTCCCATATCAGTGTCTCCAGTCCACATGTCTCTCTCTCCATCCTCCTGCCGCTGCCCTGGCACAGTTTGTCAGCGTTGCCCCTGGCATTATGCCACAGCTGTCTGGCTGTGTCCCTGTCTCCTGTCTTCCTCTCGCCAGCCCATTCCCCGCATAAGTGCAGCTCTGTCCCTTCCTGGCTCAGAGCCCTCTGGACAGAATCCAGCCTGCAGCAAGGCTTACAGGCCTCCCTGACCTGGCCCTGTGTCCTCCCTGGCCTCATGATGACTTCCCTGCCCTCCATCCCTGGAGCATGCCTGGGGCCTCGTACCAGTGCCTGGCTAGCTCCTTTAGGCCTTGCTTAGCTGGCTTTTCCTCCTGGGAACTCCCCACCCTGCCTCTGGAAGAGAGCCTGTCCTCTGTGTTCCTCCAGCCCCTGCCCATGCCATGGCTGCCCTGAGAGCTTGAGGGGGGGTTGGTACTGTGCCCATTCTGTCCTCTTAACTGAGAGGCTGCTGCTGCTCTCTGTTGACAGGTGAGACAGCTGAGGGCCCTGGCCTGGCAGCAGCCCAGCTGGAATTTAATCCCTGAGCACTAGCTCCAAAGCCTGTGTCCTGACCATCACTCTATAATGTCCCGGGGGCACTCAGTTGTATTTGGTAGAGGATGGGGAGATACCACTCTCCAGATTGGAAACTTAGGAGGGGCCTTGAAATGCCTGTGGCACCCTTGGGCCATGTCTACCCTGAGCCACCGCATCCAAACACCAAGTCAGAATCCTGGACGATCCACAGCTCTGCTTCTCTACTCTCCCAGGGAATTGTGGTGGACGTGCCGTTCGCATCCTTCTTCCTGAGCCAGCTGCTCGGGCACCACCACAGCGTCTTCTATAGTTCGGTGGATGAACTGCCTTCTCTAGACTCCGAGTTCTATAAAAACCTCACCTCCATCAAGGTGAGTGTGGAATGGTAGGTGAGCTAAGCCGAACACTGGTGTGAACTCACAGCTTTGTGAAGTCCCAGAAGGAGACAGCCTGTCCTCCCTTTTTGCTGTCACAGTAGTTGCTGCAGGCCCCACATCTTCCTGTGGGCAATCCCACTCAGGGCTGATCCTCACAACCTCCCTTCTCAAAGTCACAAATGACCTTCTTGGCTTCAAGCTGCTCAGCAGCCGTGGGTGTTCACAGCACCAAAGTAGCGCCTCCATGGAGGGTTAAACCTATAAGCACGGAGTACTCCTTGGCCCCAACACTTTCCCCTTCTCTGTTACATTAGCGCTATGACGGAGACATCGCCGACCTGGGCCTGACACTGTCTTACGACGAGGATGTCATGGGTCAGGTAGGTCTGCCCTCTGGCTGAGCTCCCTTTGCACGCCCCCAGTGGGTTCCTGAGACTTGCTGTGTTCTTAGTGTTTTCCTGAGAAAGACCTCCAAGCTGAGGCTCTGTCTGGTCCCTTGTCCTCCCTCCCCTCTCACCCATCCTCCTCCCATCTTGCCTTGAGGGAGGGCGCCCTCCTTTCCTTCCCTATTGATCTGGCCTTTGAAGTTCCCCGCAGAGACCCCGATTTCTTATATCACATTTTAGGGTAATTCCCCATTTGTAACATGGCTTTTCGTTACCATGGTGAGGATTAGACGTAACAAATAGAGGATTATGACTTAGAGAAGGGGAAGATGCCACCCGAGAAGTGCCTGGAGCAGAAGCCTGGCCTTGTTCATGCTTGGCGTGCAGAGTAGAGCAGGGAGCAGAGACCCTGGAGTCAGGGCCACAGCATGTCTCCTCCTACAGTTCCTTCTGGCTTTTCTCTGTAGTGGCCTCTGCCCCCTTCGATTGTGTCCTGGTGAATCTCTGGGAGTGTGTGTCCAAAGGCCGCTTGGGAGAAACTGCATTGTGAGCTTCATAATGCAGAGCCAATGCCTTAGACTCGGGCTTAGGCACCTCAGAGAGAACTCCCAGTCTCCCTGAGCCACACTTTCCATATCCATTTGCCAGCTGTGAGTCCTGGATGGGGCCCAGTCTATAAGCGCCGCTGGGAGCCCTGCGTGGCCTGTCCTCCTGCAAGGTCCCTGGGCAGGCTGGCATGTGAGGGCTCTGAGCAACCTGTCGGGAGGAAACCAAAGTGGAATCGAGTTAACCTCAAGCTTCCCTAACTCCTCTGACACAGAACTCTTCTCGAAGGAAGAAAAGAATGCTGTCTCGAAGGATGGTTCTCTAAAGAATAGCTCACGGGCAGGGTGTTGTTCCCTGGAATCCTGAGAATCACCAGGCTGCCTGATTCCTAAAGGCTTTTTCGGCTTTAAAACCCACCCGTCCCACCCAGATGCTGACAGCAATGGGGCTGGGATTGCCATTTTTTCTTCTATATCCATAGGGTTATAGGATCTTCACAGAATTTCTATTAAAATTAGCTTCAAATGGCCCACAGAAGTGTTCTTGAAGTCAAAAGAAGCAGTTGATTTTACAGAGTTTAAAATAAATCTAGTCAGATGTTGAGGCTTCCTCCTAATACACTTTTCCCTCTGCCTATAAAGATAGTGAAACTTCTAATAAAAAGCGTAGTTCTAATATGAGCAAAAGGTGAACACACCAGCCGCCTGGAATGCCAGTGCCCGCAGGGTGCCCCTGCTAGTGTGCTGCTTGCATCCTTTGAGACTCTTTCCAGAGTCTTCCCCTCTAGAAATGATACCATTCTGTGCATTGTTGCTACATTATTGTCCTTTTTTCACCTTTTCAGTAAATGCACATTTTCATCATATTGTTTCATACCTGCACAGTATTCCAGGGTATGGATATACCAGTGTTTATTTAACTGTCGTGCTCGCTCCGAAATGCCAACACATTCCCCTTCATGACATCTTGAAGTCTTAATACAAATGTTTGAACAAGGATTGGGTGAGAAAAAACCTTTGATATCAATCATGCGGGGTCTGCTTGTTGATATTTCAGCCTTGACTTTTTATGAAAAAGAATGGTTCCCAAGCATGTGCCATCTTAATTCCATTATTATCATGGATGTTTGCGCCAGCCCTTTCATCTCCAGGAAGCTTTATTTCCCCAGTAGAGTCCTCCCTAGTAATTACTCCCCATCTTCTCCCCCAGCTTGTTTGCCATGAACTGATTCCTGGAGGGAAGACCATTCCTGTTACAAATGAAAATAAGTGAGTATAGCAATTAGATTTTTAAGGTCACCACTTGAAAAGACTTCATTCTGGCTCTCTGGGCTTATGTTGAGAATTCATTAAGATAGATTGAAGTAGAAAGGGGCCATAAATATCATAATGGAATTTACTGATTACAGTTCATAGGCCAGAATTGTATTAAAGTCGATTTGCGGCCAGGCATGGTGGCTCACGCCTGTAATCCTAGCACTTTGGGAGGCCGAGGTGGGCAGATCACAAGGTCAGGAGTTCGAGACCAGCCTGACCAACATGGTGAAACCCTGTCTCTACTAAAAATACAAAAATGAGCCAGGCGTGGTGGTGCATTCTTGTAATCCCAGCTACTCAGGCTGCTGAGGCAGGAGAATTGCTTGAATCCAGGAGGCAGAGGTTGCAGTGAGCTGAGATCATGCCATTGCACTACAGCCTACGTGACAGAGCAAGACTCTGTCTCAAAAAAAATAAATAAAATAATTGCAAAGTAAGAATTTGCCATTTATTTTTTTTGCAGTAACACTTCTAAGGTCAGAGGCACCCAGGCCACGGTGTTCTTAGGAGTTTAATGACGGCCCTAGATGCAGACAGATGGATTAATTCAGCACACTGTCCTGAACCCAGAGGGCACAGAGGCAGAAAGACACCTTGGAGGGGAAGGACAGATCATTTTTGATAATAGCATGTGGCAGCTGTATAAAATGGTGTTCTCGAGAAGACACAGTGTTGAAGTCAAATGCCGCAGACAGAGGTCCTTAGACATGGGAATTGAAGAGACTCTGAGGCCTTGCAACTATCGTCACAGATGACAGGCTCTGCAGAATCTATCATAAATGTCATCCTTTTTGGTCCCTAGAAGCAGAACCTCTCAGTGCATGGTCTCCACTGGCCCTATTGTCACATAATTAAAACAGTGGAGCCTGGCATGAGAAGGAGACATTGGCCCCTTTGTCAGTCTATCAGGCTTCGCCGCCGGGCTCAGTTGAGCATTTGAACTGTTAATTGGAGCATCAGTCTCTTTAGTGACAAGTGAGGGCTCAGACTAACCTGGCGAGTCATTTGAATCAGATGCATATCGCAGTCCAGTGTTCCGAAGCATCATGTTCCTCTCGGATCAGGTAGTTCGGTCAGTCTGGATGCTTGGGGAGTTTTTTATTTAGACTGTCAGAAGCATCAGGAGAACAGACCCTGTTTTCATAATGACTGAAATACATTGGCCTTGCTCCTTGGCCACAGGGCATTAGTTTGAAAACTCAGGAGGAACAAAGTGCAGGTTGGGAGGGCCTGCCTGGTAGAGTAGAGAGGGCCCAGCTACTGCCAGAGAGAGCAGGGGTGAGTCCTGCCCTGCCTACATGTAACCTGCAGCCATTCCTTCGGAGGGCTGCTCATAGGATATTATGTATAAAATACCTTCCTGGGTGTCAGGCTCAGAGGAGGGGCTTAATAAATGACAGCAGTGATGGTTCCCATCCTCAGATGGGTGACATGTCACAGGGATCTTGCCACCCCTCGAGATGCTGTGCATTGCCAGGTGTTGCAACTTGGGCGTGACAGTAGGCAGTCACTCACTCTCCCCACATAGACACTGGCTGCTAAGTAGAGAGCCCAGAGGAGGTAGGTGGGAGCAGGCTGTGCTGGAGGGAGAGTCCTGTCCTGCCAGGAAACCTCCTATGTGGAAAGTTATTTCACAGGTTCTTAGCATTTATAGCATAAAACCTCAGGTCAGGGCAAGGACCCTCACTTCTATATACTAACTCAAAAGACCTGGCAGTGCCAGTTTTTCCCTCTTTAGGGGTGATATTTGATCTTGCACTTTGTAAGTGTGGAATGTCTCCCATTCTCTTCTCTCCTACCTCCCTGTTTCTCAGTAAAGTGGAGTAGTATTCGTAACCTGCTTCAAAAAGTACCTGGAAGGAGCAATGATAAAAAAATCATATTTGAATATATTAATATATGGGTTTTCTGCTGAAATTTTTTTTAAATAGGGATATTTTCAAGGTCACTAAAACTCAAGCATTGTGAGATAAAACATTCATTTGTATGAATTTGGAATTGATGAGAGTGTACCTGGGCTGGGCTCAAGTTCTTTGATAAGAAATCAGTGATGCAAGGTTGAGCGCAGTGGCTCATACCTGTAATCCCAGCACCTTGGGAGGCCAAAGCAGGTGAATCACCTGAGATCAGGAGTTTGTGACCAGCCTGGTCAACATGGTGAAACACTGTGTCCACTAAAAATACAAAAATTAGCTGGGCATGGTGGCAGGTGCTGTAATCCCAGCTACTGAGCAGACTGAGGCAGGAGAATCACTTGAACCTGGGAGGTGGAGGTTGCAGTGAGCCGAGATCGCACCATTGTACTCCAGCCTGGGCAACAAGAACAAAACTTCATCTCAAAAAAAAAGGCCAGGTGCAGTGGCTCACACCTGTAATTCCAGCACTCTGGGAGGCCGAGGCAGGCAGATCGCCTGAGGTCAGGAATTTGAGACCAGCCTGGCCAACATGGTGAAACCCCGTCTCTACTAAAAATACAAAAATTAGCCAGGTGTGGTGGCACGTGCCTCTAGTCCCAGGTACTTGGAAGGCTGAAGCAGGAGAATTGCTTGAACTCGAGAGGCAGAGGTTGCAGTAAGCTGAGATTGCGCCACTGCACTTCATCTTGGGCGACAGAGTGAGACTATGTCTAAGAGAGAGAGAGAGAGAGAATCAGCGATGCTAGTAAGCCTGTTGAAATGTATTTAACCTGTTCAGAAGGATTATATGCTATTATATACGCAGTTGTAGGTGAGGACACTGTGTTCTTAAAAGCAGACCCAGAAGACCTTCTGCTTGGAAACATCGTGAGTCTCTCTGACTTCCAGTTGAGTCCACTCCTATCCCAGTTGTATGTTGAAAGCATCTGCAGGTCAGCCTTGCCATAGCTTTAGGCTGTTGGTCCAGATTAGCAAAGTTTTGATTAAAGTTTTGACATGGAACAATTTTTTTCTACTTTAAAACTTATTAGAGGACTGAATGATATCTTAATTTATTTATATCCAGAAGAATGAGATGAAATGGAAGCCCTAAAGGCACCCATTGTACTAAGAAGGGCCCTCTCCTTACCTGCGGAATGCCTCTTTATGATGTGATTCCCAACACCGTGGGGGCTTACCTTGAGGTGTGACCTGTGGCTTTTGGGGAGGAGTGAATGAGGCAGTGCCCTTGAAGGCTTGATGCATTCACAGTGGCACATGGTGTGCAGTTTGTGAGTGCTGTCATCACTGTCGCCACTGTTATTGTCCTGGTGAAATGCTCTGGTCCTCTTTGTGTTTTTTGTAAAATGGTTCAGAAATGACTAGACTCGTCTTTCAGCCCATTGCTGACAGCCTGCCCTGTCCTGTTAATTGTCAGTTTTCTCTTCCTTGTTGGCAACAGAATTAGCTACATCCATCTGATGGCACATTTTCGAATGCACACTCAAATAAAAAACCAGACAGCTGCCCTCATTAGCGGATTCCGTTCCATTATCAAACCCGAGTGGATCCGAATGTTCTCAACTCCTGAACTGCAGCGTCTCATCTCGGGCGACAATGCTGAGATTGATCTGGAAGATTTAAAGTAAGAGGCGGGTTGGGGGAAGAGTGAAATTCCTAGGCCTCCTAGAAAGCAGCTGCTCCCTCCCTGGGTTCCTTTTAGAGAGTTGCTTCAGGAGCCTGTCTCCAGATCTCCTCCTCCTCCCTGGTCACTGGCTGGGCTGCTTTGGACTAAAAGATAGACCACTTGTCTGCCTAGAGATTGAGAAATGGAAGCAGGCCTAGGTCTGGGGGTTCTCTGACTCTCTAGGAGATGGGGTCAGAGGATCTGGGGTTGGCCTCTGCTTGGGAACAGCAGGGCCAGCTGTCAAATTTCCCACCCTTTTAGCTTCCTAGGGAGATGGGGTTATTGAGGCATGGACTTCTGGCTTTAAGAAAAGTTAGTAGTGTTCCCTGGGCCTGCCAGAGTGGACTGTGCCACCTGTGTACATGATCTGCCTGCCTGTCCATAGTGCCCCCCGCCCCGCCCCCGGCACATTGCTGAGCCCAGGTCTTTATTGCTTTCAGGAAGCACACAGTGTACTACGGTGGTTTCCACGGAAGTCACAGAGTCATCATCTGGCTCTGGGATATTCTGGCCTCCGACTTCACGCCGGATGAGAGAGCTATGTTTCTGAAGGTATTTTATTTATTACCTCTGCATTCATGCATGTATTCTCATAAACCTGGAAAACCAGTTGATGTAATAATTTACCCTGGAGAAAATGAAATTATCAGGAGGACCTCAGATGGTCAGCACATCCTCTCCCACAGGCAGGTCTCCCGGTAGGACAAGCAGTAACCAGAGAGGGGCTCGAGGGGCACGGCTGAGCCTGCTGTGTGTCCCTGGCTGCAGGGACAGGCTCCCTGCACAGTGCACATACCTATTGCGCCCGGCACCCTATCCTCCCCTTCGTCCATGCTGGCCTTGCTAACCTCTTTTTTTTTTGTTTCCTTTCATTATAGAAGTAAATGACTTTGCTCAGAACCTTACCTTATTAGGAAAATACAGATAAGCAAAATTTTAAACAATTGTAGTTCCTCCAGTATAGAATTGTCAACTGTCTACACTCCTACTCACCAGGGACTACCTCTGTATACCCATTTTCTCAATAGTGTAAGATACATACATACCCACACTGTCCCAGTAAAACACACACAACTGCTTGGACTGATATCAAGGTATATTTTTGCAAATAGAGTGGCTGACGTTAAATGGTTCCCCTGTTACGGTGTCTGTAAAGTTGTAAATGTTCAAAATATTCCCCTAAAGGCCACTGCACTGTTTTTTGTTACTGACATGAGCAGCATGTAAGAATTTTCTAGGACACTGGATGGCACACACACTTCTCTGTGTATGTGTTATATATGTGTATATATTTCTCTAAAAATGGAACCCTATCATTTCCCCACCAGCCTTCCTACTTTACAGAATATTGTGAACATCTTGCCATGTTCTGGGGGTAAATTTAGTGCCTTGAAATATTTTCTTTTGGAGGTTTGGGCTTGAACAATCTCATGTGACCTCCTCTGTTAAGGCAACCTGGACAGTGTCACTGGCAATTAAAATGACAGCTGGTTTCCTTTCTTCTGGGTGGTCATTCTGAGGAGAGTTTATTCCTGTTGAAGAGGCCCTCACTCAGTCCAGCAGATGCATGATGCCTCACAGTCTCCAAGGATTCAGGGTGGGCAGGCAGACAGAATTCCAGAAGCTGATTCTGGGAGAATTCATTGAGGTTTCCCAGAAGTGCCTCCTGGGCAAAGTAGAAACTGCTCACCCTGGCTCCTCCTACAGAGAGGAACCCGTGTCTCATCATTGTGCAGGTGCCGCCCTACAAAACAAGTGTGTTTGTGTCTTTGGATAACCTGTCACCAAACCTATAGTTCCTTACCATGTGCCTGCCCTTCTGTGCAGCTGCAGACAGGCTCCAGAGGCAAGCAGGAAAAATGTAGCCCTTGCCCAGGAGAGGACGTGACCACACTTCTCTTAAATGTAAAGTGAGCAGAGCATCCAGGGGCTTCCCGTGCCCTCTGTTCTCCTCCCTTCCCAGGAGCGGGAAAGCTCCCCTCCCTCCTTTGAGCCACCTGCATTTGCAGCGGGCAGACCTGAGCTGGCCTAAATTGGGATGTGCAGATACTTCTGTGTCTGTCTCTTCATCCTTAAAACAGGACTAACCACAGTCCCAACACACAGCATCTGTAGAGTGATTGGATAAGGTTGCTTTGGGGAATGCCCGGCACAGTGTGGAAATGCAAGAATGCTTCCTACATTGCTGCTGCTGTGGTTTTTATAATTAAAACCGAATAGGGATAGATCCTGTTAATACTCTTTCAAACTTTTTTTTGATGACTGACACACATAAACTGTCTTTGGATGGTCTCGGAAATCTCATAACTATAACAAGACCCAAACTCTCAGCTTGCCCCTGAATTTTAGAGTGCAGCTGGATGGTATAAGTGACAACTCCTTGTATCCCCTAGAGACGCGAGAACATTCCTGGCAACTGTTGAGTTAAAGTGAATGGTTTCTTAGGACACTCCTGTGCAAGTTTATCACTTGGATTTCCAGGCTCACCCTGGCTCCTCCTACAGAGAGGTCTGTGCAGGTCAGATGTCTGTGCAGGCACGAGCTCACACATTTAGGGGAATAACAGGGGCTGCCATTTGCAAACTCCAGGAGTTTCCCAGGATAGCAGGGAAGTGTGGCTGGCTGCCCACAGGCCCCACTTGGGCTGCCAGCACCTCGGCCTACTCCGCAGCTTCGCTGGCTCTGGGGCCTGATTATTGTCAGTGTGCTAATAGGTTATTTGTCTCCTGCAGAAGGGCCCTCTGGGCCCCAGCACATAGACCACTCTAAATCAGCAGGCCCAGGGCTCAGGTGACTGCACCCACGCAATCCCCTCTGCATGACTAAGTGCAAGGCCAGTGCGGGCCTCCCTGGCTGTCTCTTTTCATGCCATGCACAGTGGATGCCAGCAGCCTCCACCTCGCCCTCACCATCTCCCATGCTCTCGTCGCATGGTCTCTCCATGGGAAGGTGTCAGCCACTGCTCTGTTCCTCTGACAATCTCATGTGAGACCTGCCTCCTGGGGACACCTCACCAGTGCCCTGGCTGGGTGTTTGTGCTGTTCCTACTCTGCAGTCACACGTGTTCTCACAAGTGGCCAGTCGCATCTGCTGGGTATGGGTTTCATGTGTCTTAGTCCCTGAGAGCAGCACCCTTGAGAGAGATGTGCTGCGTGGGCCAGTTTTCAGGCCAGATCCACCCTGCCGCCCCATATGGCTGGCAGGATGGCAGTTACAGCACGGTGATGGACAGAGCAGTATGCGCCGCACAGCTGCAAGGGCCCATCCTGAAAGAGCGGGAGCCTGCTTCGTCCCCACTGACCCTGCCTCGTGTTGCAGTTCGTGACCAGCTGCTCCAGGCCACCACTCCTGGGATTCGCCTACCTCAAGCCTCCCTTCTCCATCCGCTGCGTGGAAGTGTCGGATGATCAGGTATCCCCGTGGGGTGGGTGGGGAAGAGCTGGCCTTGGGCAGTGTTGCTTGACTTCCCTCTTGGTGGTTGGCTGCTGTGCCCATCGTGTGGGGCCCTCACCTATACCACATCTTGGCAAGGCAGG
The DNA here is from genome assembly GCA_004027715.1 of Plecturocebus donacophilus. Lineage (NCBI taxonomy): Eukaryota > Metazoa > Chordata > Mammalia > Primates > Pitheciidae > Plecturocebus > Plecturocebus donacophilus. Next base: position 6,935 of record PVKP010017678.1, on the reverse strand, counting down.
CAGCTGGGCCCCTCAGAGCCAAGTGGGGAGGGCCCCATAGTTCTCACGGCAGGAGAACCAGCCACCCCCAGGGAGAGCGCCCATGGACTCAGCCCTTTCTTGGTGGTCCCCTTCTCTTTCCTTCCTCCTACCTGGAGTTGGGTTGGGTACATGCTGTTTTTAGTGGCATCTGGCCTCACCAGGGCTCCAGATCAGAGGCAGTGTGAGAGAAGTTGAGAGTGGGCTCAGGAGGCAGACAGGTGCAGGCTCGAATGCTGCTCCTACCCCAGCAGGCTGTGCATGTCCAGGCACGCTGCTTCATTTCCTCAGTGGCCAAAGGAGAAGGAATCCCTTCAGGGTTACCAAGCTCTGTGTGTCCCAAGCCTGGCCCACTGTGGGGGCTCACATGAGAGTCCTACTCCCCATAAAAACTCAGTGGCCGCCTCTGGGTGTAGCTGCCTTGCGTGATGCAGTGTGAGCCCCTGATGCCTCCGTGCAGAGAGCTGCACAGTCCTCGGCCTCCGTGCTTAAGGGAAAGTTGGGCCAAGTCATGGTCTGCCACAGGCCACAGCACTGGTGAGGAGGGAAGGAGTGCATTCAGAAATGCCTTGGTACCTAATGGAGTTTTACAGCATTCTACTCTTTGACAATTGGTTAAGCAATAATTAGCTGTTAACCGGAAGGCCCATTCCCAAGAGCTTGCTTAGTGCAGGAATTCTCTGTGCAGGCCCCAAGGAGCCGGAGTTGCTTCTCTGGACTCGGCCTTTTAAGGCCAGTCATCTTGAGTCTGGGGCTCGACCTCGGGTTGTGGTGCCAGGGCAGCGCTCTGTACTCTACCCAGCATCCAGGGACTGGCCAGGCCCTCTCCCTGGGCTGCCAGCCTTGTCACCTGCCCAGCTCCCAAGCTAGGCGCTTCCCAACCCAAGGCCACGATATGTGTCTTCAGGATACTGGGGACACCCTGGGTAGTGTCCTCCGGGGTTTCTTCACCATCCGTAAGCGGGAGCCAGGCGGCCGCCTGCCCACCTCCTCCACCTGCTTCAACCTGCTCAAGCTGCCCAACTACAGCAAGAAGAGCGTCCTCCGCGAGAAGCTGCGCTACGCCATCAGCATGAACACGGGCTTCGAACTCTCCTAGCTTCCGCCCTGGCCCTGCCTCCAGGGCTCCTGAGCTGCTAAGGACCTTCAGCTCCCAGAGGCAGCATGGCCCCTGGGAGTGTGACCAACATGCCAGGTGCCGTCGACCCCCAGACCCTCTCTATAGCCATGAGACTCCCCTGTGGCCTCAAGAACTTTAGACCCACAATAATACCACACAGCATTCTCCAGGTAATGCCCAAGGCCCAGGGCTGCAGAACATAAACCTCCAGGTTCCACCACACGGCTCCGTTCTTCCTGGTGATGCCAGAGGGCCTTCTTTTTGTTAGTGTGATCTTTTTGGGAGTCTGTCTTTCCTTAGCCTTTTGAGTAAGCTATGTATGAACAAGTCCCAGGAATTCCAGGAGTCCAGAGTGGTTTTCGCAACATGGGTCCGAGTGTACAAAGCCTACTGCACGTAAGATTCTCTCCTTCCGTTTCTGAAATCTCTTACTCAGGTAAGGCCTCGCCAAGCCTCTATGCACCCGACAAAGTCTCTGCCTCCATGCCGTCCACAAGGCCTCTTCCCAGACAGCCGGGCCCATCTGCTGCCCAGGAAAGCGCAGGCGCCTGCTAGGGACACCATGGAGCGCTGTGAGCCCAAGGCGCTGCTCCTACCTTGAAGCCACATGCTCCACACCATGGTCCTCCCCTTTCCTGCATCCTCAGCAGGCAGAGCTGCCAGGGAGCCTTCCCGGGCCTGTTCCTGTCCTATGCATTCACACTGGCATCGTGGTTTGGGAGAAGAAAAACACTGGTCCTTAGCAGCAGCCCCGTTTCCAGAACGCACTGGCTGTTACCCAAAGCCTGCTAGTCCTGTGGAGGACAGCTGCCTTTGACCCTGCTTGTTTGCCCCACTTGTTATCTGAATGAAACAAACACTAACCTAAGGTACTCATCCCGTCTGGGTGGTGGCTTCACTCCAGAGATGGCAAAATCCCAAGAAACTTGGGTCTCGCCACCCATCCTTCCTCAGCACAGGGAGCCTGGAGGCCCGCTGCACTGACAGAGGCTCACACCCTCTGGGTTGGTTTTTTGTTTTTTTAAACTTCATTTCTTTTCCAACCCATTGTGTTCCTCTGCCCTCATTCTTTACCTTTGTTCTAAGAACTTTACTGTAGATCCAGGGAGCTGAGGCAGAGGCCCTGTTGTGGTGTGTGTTGACAGCCACCCACCCTCTCCCACCTCACGCTCCTGCTCCTGCTCCTGCACCTGCGCCTGCGCCACCAAGATTGATGCTGGATTCAAAGCCAGGAAGGCAGTCCCTCCTCTGCTCTCTTCAAAGCTGCAACACATTTTCCAACAAGAGCTGTCACGGTGGCAGCAGAGCAGGGGCCACCCGTCCCCACAGTCCTTCAGAGGGTTTCAGCTGCATCCTGGTGTCCCACCCAGCTCAGGACTCTGGGCTTTGGAAAATAGTGTGTGCTCTACTTTGATGGAAACAAGGCAAGGAATTTAAAGACAGGAATGCATTCATATTATTTAAGATGTGTTAGTAACCTCTTAATTCTGTGGACTTGCCACTTTCTTCAAACGCTCAGTTCCTTTGAAGATTTCTGAACGTCTGCGCACATGCTGGGCAGGTTTGTGCATACATGCTGGGACCCCAAACTGTCAGCCCACACAGAGAAGGTGGACCCCATCCTCATTTTTATTATCTGAAGGTCAGAGCCAGTGAGGGACTAGGGAGAGAGTGACTTATAAGCACCAATATCAACTTTACCTATGTGGATTTTTGACAAGGAGGGGTAGTTTGTAATTTCTTTTAATTTTTTCTTTTCAGCAGCTGGAAATATTGCACTACCTGAAACACTGAATCTCCTTTTGTAACTGGTGTTCACTGACACCTCAATGGCTCTTGATGGCTGTAAAAAGTTGTAGGATGTTTTGTTTTTGTAGCTAACTTATGGATGAGATGTGATCAGAGGCTTTATTAAATTTATACTTCTGCATATGATGGCCACGTTCTGCATTTCATTCCACCATGTGCCTGGGTGGTTCCGGATTGGGTGTCTGGGCTTAGGGAGCATGTAGGCCTTCACAATGGATGGAAGATGCGGAAGGGCGCAGAGCACATGCCCTCGCCTCCCCAGCCAGAATCCAGAACAATTGTGTTTCAAGAAGTAACACATTTCAGATAAGCACCCTCTGTGGGCCCATCCTGTGGGTTGGGTGCCTATCTTTGCAGTCCATGTTTTACACAATAATATTATTTTCTTTTTGAGACTGGGTTTTGCCATGTCGCCCAGGTAGGTTTCAAATTCGTGCGCTCAAGTGATCCACCCACCTCAGCCTCCCAAAGTCTTAGGATTACAGGCATGAGCCACCACGCCCAGCTAATAGTAGCTTTCAAAAGTGATAAATGTTTGTTGAACAAACCCAGGTAAGTGTCAGGAGTGAAATTTTACAGGTACTTCTGGTGTGCCGGGCTTCGTTCCCTTAGTGAGGGTCGCACTTGCTGTCACCCCACAGGACATACAGCCTTTCTCATTGCATTCCCCAGCCCAGGTTTCCTCAGCAGAAAACCCTGCTCCGGGAGCCCGGGTCAGACTTGCCAGGTGTTTGCCCCGCCTTGGTGCCTCTGCCCTGACCCTCGGCAGCTGTGATGTCCCAGTGGCTTCTCACTGCTCCCCTGGCCTGGGAAGCCCCCTGAGGATCGGAGCACAAACTCGGCTTGTGGGGATCCAGTCAGGAAAGAAGCCGCCAGTGGCTTGTGCCCTCTCTGGAAGTCAGATGTCTCAACACCAAGAGGAATTCGTGCACGAAGGCACCCTCACAAGGAGCATTCATGCAACTAAAAGAAAAAAAAAACACCACTCCCCTCCCCAAAAAACATGTCGCCAGCCTCCAGTGTGAGGCACACCCACCTAAAAACTAAAGCTTCATTCTGTGACCTTTTGGCTTTTACTTACAAGTTATCACTGCTAAGAGAAAGTGTGTCTTTATAACCAGGAAGAATAAGGGTTTTTTTTTTAATTACTCAAATGGAAATGTAATATGCTGACAGAACTTGCAAGTGCCTAAGAATATTTAGCCGGAGCAGAGTTTGAGAAGCGCTGGCCTCCCCTGTGTTCTAACAGCGGCAGAGCCTGCTTAGCCCCGGCACTGCTGAAAGCCACACGGGCTGGACAGCTGGTTCTCGCCAAGCTCGGCAGATGAGCAGATCCAGGGCTCTCTTGGGTCTCAGGCTTGTCTCCTAGAAACTTTTCAAATTGACCAGAGTGGCTGGAGAACTGTGGAAGCGGTTCCTTCAGTGTCGTTTTCCAAGAAGCAGAGTGTGGGCTCTGGAGCCACAGAGACGTGTGCACACCCCGTCCCTCCACTTTCTGCCGCACGTGGAGGACAGCCTCCCTGTGTGTTCATTTCCTTATCCGGAACACAGGAATCTTGATGTCCTCTCCAGGCCGTGTAAGGATTAAATGCAGTTACATATAAAATGCACCCAGCGCAGCACCTGGCACCAAATACCCACCCGTTAGTCTTCTTCCTACATTTCCTTACCTTTCACTTTAAGTAAATAAGGCTGCCCCAACCCTGGAGATCTGGCTTGGATTAAGCTTCCAGAATGGCTCCTGCTGCTGCTGCCGATCCCAGCAAGGTGAGGAGATGCTCAATGGAGAACAGTTACCTGTTGGACTTAGGCAGGATCCAAGGAAAGTCACATTCCCTCGTCCACGCTGCCGCGTTTGAGGAGTCGTTCCAGTGGCACAGAACATAAGCAAAGCGCACTTCAGCCAATAGGATCCAGCCAAGGGGTTTCCAGGCTCGAATGGCCCCAGGGCATCTCAGTGTGGCCCCCTCCCCCTCCCATACCGCACACACAATCACTTGGACTATGATTCAGAAGAAGCTGCATGGCTGGGTGCAGTGGCTCACGCGTGTAATCCCAATACTTTGGGAGGTCAAGGCGGCAGATCACGAGGTCAGGAGTTCCAGATCAGCCTGGCCAACATGGCTAACCTGTCTCTACTAAAAATACAAAAATTAGCCAGGTGTGGTGGCGCACACCTGTAGTCCCAGCTACTTGGGAGGCTGAGGGAGGAGAATGGCTTGAATTTGGGAGGCAGAGGTTGCAGGGAGCTGAGATTGTGCCTCTTCACTCCAGCCTAGGACACAGAATAAGACTCTGTCTCAAAAAAAAAAAAAAAGCTGCACATTGCCTAGGCATTCACAGTTCTCAGCAGCCTTTGGAGCACGGGGTCAGAATGGCATCCTTTGCCTCACTGCCGTTATCCTAACAGCTACACTGTTGACAGCATGTGCTCCCGAGCCCCAGTGAGGGCAGGTCTTCTGAGGGCATTGAAGCAAGCAAGAGCCTTGAAGCCCCCTGCCACTGAGTGCAAGCCCCAACTCTGCTGCGCACGAGCTGGGAGGCCGGTGGGAAGGTTCCTTGCCCCTCAGAGCTCCAGTTTCCCCTTCCATGAAATGGGGATAACACCACCCACCATGCAGCCTTGCTGTGAACCAGAGAAATGACCTGAATGAAAATCCCCAGTCTGTGCCATCTGTGAGCCATCAGTGACTCATGGCTGTGGTAATTGTCATTATTTTGTTCCAGGGACTGAATTGACATCCCCTCTGGAGATTGTTTTTGAAACTGCTTGCAAGGCACTTTGGCTGATTAGCAGGACATCCCAGGAGCCTCTGCTGGGCTTTGCCCAGGCCCTGGTGCTGGCTCCCTGGCACCCATGCCCCAGCTATTCCCGAGTTTCTGTTACGCACGGTGGGGCTGCAGCTCCCCAGCCCGGGGACCAGCGTTGCAGTTCCATCATGCTTTGCTTACCCCGACAGTCCAGGTCTTTTCTGAGCCATAGGAAGACTGAAAGGCTTGGGCATACTGGGATGGGGTCTATATCAGCTTATGGATCTTCCGCCGAGAGAGCCAGCCTGCTGGAGCCCACCAGCAACGACAAAGAAGCCTCCTTGACCCCAAAGACGCCTCCTTGACCCCAGAGAAGCCTGCGGAGGAAGCTGAAAGCATTCACTCTGCTGCCAAAGGCTTCTGCTCCTCGGCTTTCCCAGGCACTGAGTCCACCTAGATGTATGTGTAAGGTTTGGGTGGGGGTTTTTTGGTTTTTGTTTGTTTGTTTTTTGAGACAAGGTCTCACTCTGTTGCCTAAGCTGGAGTGCAGTGGCTCAGTCTCAGCTTACTACAACCTCCACCTCCCAGGCTCAAGCAATCCTTTCACCTCAGCCTCCCGGGCAGCTGGGACCACAGGTGTGTATCACCACAACCAGCTAATTTTTTTTTGTATTTTGTAGAGACGGGGTTTTGCCATATTGCCCAGGCCAGTCTCAAACTCCTGGACTCAAGCAATCCACCTGCCTCGGCCTCCCCAAGTTCTGGGATTATAGGCATGAGCCCCACTGCACCAGGCCCGCTATGTGCAGGGTTACCAGTCAGGCTGCTTTCTCCAGATGCCTCTAAATCTGGCTTTTATAGGGCCATAGCAGTGGCCACTGAGTAAAGGAAGACACTTGTCTGAGGGGCACATGGTTGTTTACACACCTCAGTGTTATGGAAACCCAGTGTCTTTGGCCTGCAGGCTGTGGGCATGTGAAAGGGAAGCTGTTGTGAAGTCATTCTGGCCCTTCCAGGACTGCCCCTCACACAGAATCCCAAACCTGCCAAATGCTGGAGAGGGACAAGTTCTTTTACAAAAAGAACGTTGTAGCCAGAACTTGTGCGGTTGCAAAGAGCAGAAGCGGACAGGCAGCTCAGAGCCAGAGCAGGTGGCAAGGAGGTGTGAGAGCGGCTCTGGGACCCACACAGGAGGTGCAGTGGGCAGGAGCTGAGGTGTGATGGGCAGGAGCTGAGG